>VWPU01008825.1:0-59066 GCA_013398955.1 Callaeas wilsoni
TGCCCTCGCCCCGCCCGCCCAGCGGGCGCTCGAGAACCGCCGCCACCGACCCCCGCCGCGGCTCTGCCCCCGCCCGGCCGGGCCAGCGGGCACGTCCCGTCGCCGCCTCCGCCCATACAGCCGCGTTTTACTCTGTCCGCAGCGTGCTCTGTAGTCAGGGGAATAATTTGAAAATGAGGTGTAATTGCTTCCTACATTAAGCATTTTTAAACGCTTAAGTAGACGGCGAATTTCCTACGTTTTAATTACAACACAATATAACTGTTACTTAATAAATCTCTGTCTAAATCTTTGTACTTGCTAATCAAGTCCCATGCCAGGAGAAAAGCTATAAAAGGCTCGACTGTTACTCGTTGGGAAAGCACAGGTTTTGAAAACATTTTTTCCGTGTGATGGAAACATTTCAAAATGCATCAGAGGTCTCTCAGACACGCTGACTTCCCGGCCACGCATTTGTTGTACTTATAACCAAGTTGAAGAAAACCCACGATCGCTGTTTAGCATTTTTCCTGTTCAAAGACAGAGGTTTTGGATATATTTTCTAAGTTCTGTGTCTGGTTTTAGATCCATGTAGAGGAGACTTTTGTAGTTTGTGTTTGGTGGCGAGAGTAGCTGAATCAGACTCTTTCACATTCAAGATGTGGAGCACAAACTGCGGGAACACTTGCAAAGAGAGAGCAGAGCGGGAGATACTGTAGATCCTGACAGTAAACAGTCACTTCATTACATATATTGCCTTTTAAACAATACACCACCCTCAATGCTGTCCTATTTGTTCTGTTTTTCTATTATCCCATTATTATGATGTTCATTTCATATCACAAATAATGTGGGCTATAGTATAGCCATGATTGTATGGGTAAAGATAGAATTAGACTTAGATTTAGAGTTACTACTCCTTCTACAGTTTTCTTTAAAGACTAAAGTAAGTGTTAACAGTTTTACTAAACAATAATAGATATAGCTTGTCACTATTCTGTAAGAGCAGCTATACTGTGGCTTCATTGTCTTCGGTTCCAGGCTGGGCCTTCTGCACACAATCCTGCTGAAATATTCACAGGATCTTGTTCATAGGCTATAAACCATGGCCTCTGATGGATCTCATTTACTTCAACAGATGTGTTGAGAAACAGTGTTTTATAAATTGGGTTATTTTCAATGCTGGTTTGGAAACTATTTTATACCTTTTCTTTTCACTTTTTTTACTCTTTGAATATTTATGATTTCATCTTCATAATATATCACTGTTCTATTGTCAATACCAGTTTTTTACTTTAATGTTTTGTTCATCCTGAAAGGTCACCTGATAAATGTTATTTAAACATACGCACTATTAAAAAATTGAGAAAATTGCTATTAATAAAATGGAATTAATTTATCCAAATACATTGTCCAGAGAGTTTCAAAGGGCAGAAAAGCCATATTCAGAACCCTGTTCTCTAAAAGAAGATATAGAGGAGCTTCTTCCCAGCTTCTTCCCTGTAATAATATAGGTAAACAGAATTTGGCTTTGGAAAATTCTAACACATAGACCAGTCTATTAATATAGTATTCAGAATTGTTATCCAGAGAATTAATTCAAATGTGCATTAATTGCTTTGTCTGTCACAAGTTCACTACCTTGCTAATTTAGAATGTGTTAAAAAAACATGCTAAATAAGGATGGGAAAATGTGATTATTTGCAGTTTTTGCCACATTCCTTTTGCCAAAATATTTGTTCCAGACAGTGTGAAGTTTATGAACCAAATTCCTGCTGCACATAGCACTGACTTACCGTCCTTTCGCTGAAGCGCAGTGAGTCTGGAGTGACAGTCCGTGACAGTAAAGACTTAGAGTATTCTCTGATGTCATGGGATCCATGGTCTCTTGCAATGTGTACCGTTTTGGGTGTAAAGAGATGAGCAGGGGACATGAGAGAGTGTTGGTTCATTTGTGAATCTAGCAGAGGGATATCTGGAATGGTGGGAAAATGGGGAAATCTCAGACATATTTAATATGCCAGAATATTAATATTTCACTATGGTGAAATAGGCTCTGTCTTTGTACTTTGGGGTAAATGCTATTTCCTTATCTCTTTTGGGCAAAGCTCGTTACAAAAGCTCTTAAGGGTCTGTCTTAAGGAGGCAGACATCAGATTTCCCCCGGAAAAGAGAAGTGATGGTTCTGTGATATTACAGTTTTATGTCTATATTATCAAAATCAGAGGTGCCTACAAGAGGAGAGAATCAAGTGTGGATGGTTAACTTAGGCTTCCCAGTTTCACATCAGGAGCAGAGGAAATGTGCTCTGAAGCACATTAACAATGGATTTTGTGTGAGTGATAGGTAATTCTGCTTTTTCCAACAAATATCATCTGCATATTTAAGCATCACCAACATCCAAAGTTCACCTGTCCATAGTTTGCAAATAGCTCTATAACTGCTAGGCAAGTGAAAGACTTGTTCCCCAGCCTTAGACATGGAAGATAATATTTTACTTTTCAAGAAATCCCCTGGAAAATCCCTCTGTGTGAGAAAGACCAGAAAAATTGAGACCAAAGAACAAGGTCTTCTGTACTTTTACAATATATTTATTTGTTAATTTCTTTTAAATGATATACATTTGTCTTAATACATGGGATACTGTAGAGTTTTTGTAGGCAAAACTCTTATTGACATCCCAGACTTGTCAGGCAGCAGCCAAGGCTGACCTCTCCAATCAGTCCCAACGGCTACCTTTCAGGCCTTGTCCCACACATCAGCCTGCACGCTCAAAAAAGGCAGGAAGACTTCACATTTTTGCCTTGGCAATATGCAGTCACACTAGTTTAACATGAAACTGAACCTCTGGATGTACAACATTTTTCATTTTATGTATTATGGGTTTCTTAGGGCTTTTGTTTGCAGTATTGTTCAGTATTTGGGTTTCGGGAGTTGAAAGCTCACCCTGGCAGACTGTGATTCTGTACAAGACATTCCACAGGAAACCAAAAGGTGCCTTGTCAAGTTTCTATTCAGGTTTGATTACCTGATGTCCCAGGTTGTCATTTATATGTAAGCAATTGCATAATTTTCCTGGTGTATCACACTCACGAATTTGTCAGGTGGCTTTCAAATAGGGTGACTGTGAATCAGAGAAACTGAAAAGGAAAATAGATTTTTCTGAGAGCTTGACAGTTTTGTCTCATGCACATTTCATACAGAGCTCAGTTATATTGCAGTATTTATGCAGAGAGGCACACTCATTGTGGTGTTCAGGTGCTTCTACAGATAATTATGCTATTGTTACAAAGAATGAATATTCTGAGTATTTTCTTTTGCATTGCACAGCTTATACTGATAACTGCATTAAGAAAAAAAATCTGAAATGACTGCAATATGAACACATTTGTAACCTGCATTTGAAATCAAAACACTTAATAAACATGTATCATATTTTAAATGCAGTTCTCAGACATCTGATGCTTGTGACTTGCTGGACTTACATCATAGATGTTCAAACTGAAAAAAATTGTGGTCTGTATTTACACATGTATGAGAATGAAGAAGATCTGATGTGATTTGCTGAGAGGCAAATAGCTTGGAAATAATTTCTTTTCAGAATGACTTTCTGTGTGCATTGCAGGAAGCAGATGTGCATATTGCCAAAGGGAGCTGATACTCATTAATGGCAAAAAGCTTGTAACTGGGGGGTCTAAGAGCAAACTCGCTCCTGGAAATGGTGCACTGTTTGGAGGCCTCATCCCAAACCTACCGGAGCTGCAGAAAACACTCCACCTAATTCAGAGGGGTTTGTGAACATAGTTTGAGTGAAGTCTTCCTCTGACACGCTGGCCAAACCCTTAAGCAGCAACTACCTCAGGTCTGTCTCAGCTGAACTTCATCAGCTGTTAGGGGCTTGAGTTTTTGGCATTGCTGGGGTATCACTCTCTGTTCTTTGGCTGCATTCTGACTGGGGGCCATGAGCTCTGTGTGCTGCAAGCACATAAAGGGAAGGCTCCATTTTAGGGCAAGTGATGGCAAATAATTGTAGGTGCTATTCTGGACAATTGCACAGAAAATGTAGGTAATGTAAACATTTAGTTCCTGGTCTTTCATTTGTGGATGAACAATGAACTGTATATTTGGTGGCGATGCATCTGTAACTGTATCTGCAGTGCTTAGAACCCATAACACAAGGTAACTTCTTTGGGGAGAACATTAAAATGTAACTTTAAATACTATGGCAAATTACATGGTCCTCCTACACACATGAATTACTGAAAAAATTAATTAGCAAATTACTTATTTGGCATCTTATATTATGACTCAGGATTCAGGCAGTTGGATTCCTGCTATGGGTCTGTGCAAAATCCATCAAAGGCAAAGGTCCGGACCTACTGCTCCTCAGTCATACCCAGGCAGGAGGGGGGTGAAGCTGTGAAGGAGAGGTGCTTTTTTGCTTTCTTGCCGTGGTACCCAGCAGCATTGTTAGCAGAGTCTGGTGCAGGGGTTCAGACCTTGGCTTGGAGACTGTCTGGTTCTGTGTCACTCTCACTAGGATCTCCAGACCAGGCCTGCTATCAAAATACTGCCACCAAGACGGCTTGCTCAAGGTCTAGGCATCCTTGTCATTGCATGTTGTGGGTGAGGGGGATGAGCTGATCCCACTACATGCACCCGATTCCTTCCCAGGTGATCTGGATGGCACCCAATTCGAACCCCATTTGTGAGACCTGCCTCTTACTGGCCACCTGCTTCCACGGCCAAAACACAGTGCCCTGTCCACCAACCCACATGGCTTCAGGGCACTCCACCCGGATGAAACTAATAAAGAAAGTCAGAGAGGTGAGTGAATGGTATGATGACACTCAAACTGCACTCTAAGCACCTTCTGCTCAAAGGATCCCAACCCACCAGGAGGTCTGCCATGACAAACAGGACCAGGGACTGTAAAGTGGGAGTGATGGGAGATACCTATCACAGCCAAGGAGCAGAGTGCCAGGAGCAAGGGTATTAGATGTGATTTGACCTGCTCAGTCTTGGTTCTTGCAGTAAATAGGCAAGTATAGTGTGTTCGAATTTGTCTGTTGTGGCAATTTATCAGCTTTTAGGAATTGCCTACACACCTAGTCATAATAAGCATAGGCATTCAACAATTGATGGGTTGTGGTTTCACCCTCCTTAGTGTACCAGCTTCCCAGTAACCGCCTCTGCAGCATCAGAGATTTGTTAGACATAGGAGACTGCTGTTCTGGCTGTCCCTGAAGAGAACAAGGTGGGGACTTTGCCAGTTTGACCCCAAATTTGCCTAGCTTCTAGACATCAAGAATTCCTTTGAAGTGTCTGTGTCCATAGGTCTCCTCCCTCAGTTTCATTTAAATAACAGCATATTGAAATTACAATATATTGCTAAATATATAATATTAAGAAGGCATTTTTCATAGAACTGTTCAATAATACATTATGGTGTTAACCAACAGCATAGAAAAGCAAAAATGTTTATTCCTTCCAGTGTATTTGCTTGTTTAACATCCATATGTGCCCTGCCCATCCAGATTTTGCCAAAATACCAAGGGGGAATTATTGTGCAAATCTGTTCTAAAACTATGGGAATCTGTTGTTAATTCCTACTCAAAGGAGTTTGCTTATATGACATGATTTTTTTTTCTGTGCTTTCCTATTGTCCTCATAAGCCCAGTATATCTGTCTATGAAGACTTAAGTTGTGTTTTTGTCGTCAGAACCAGGCTTCGTGCTTACAGCAACCAGAATTTACTTTCACACCACTTTGACATAGTCTGGTTGTGAAGTCTGTTAAATAGCAGAACATACCCCAAGATCCAGCATCTTCACTGGAAAGGCAATGACTTTGATTTATGTCATCCCGCTTAACCTGGTGTATGAAAGGGAAGCAAACATTCAATGATAGTGCAGACCTTGACCTATAATCTACATTTGGAGACATTTAGGTGGTCATATTAGTGTGTGCTTGCTGTGCCGTGGTAGATCTCACTTCACTGTGAGAGCTGTCTAAACCCATTGCGCTTCTGAGGAAGCACTGGAAACCCTTGCTCCCTGCTTTTCCCTCTGAATGTGCTTAGGTTTTACAGCAACCTTTGTCTGCCTTTTATCCATCATGCCTTTTTCTCCTACCTCTCTTTTCCTCTGTTGTTTTTGTAGTAGATTACTCAGTGTCAGAGAATGAGTGGTGTTTTTTCCTTTTTTTCTCCCCCCCTTCCCCCTCCCCTTTTTGTTTTTTTTCTTTTCTTTTCTTTTCTTTTCTTTTGTTTCTGCTGTAATTTACTTTGGAAAAGGCATAAAATGCCTCTGGCTCCTTCAGGAAAGGATTGGTGATGGTGTGTAAATTCAAGTTACTATTACTATTTCCAAAACTGGGATTTTATTTCCCTGAAGAGGCTGAGATTTAAAACTGGATAAGAAAATATAATTTAGAGTGATCTTGATGCAAGTCCCAACTATAGTTAAAACACTCAATTGATATTATCTGGTTTCTGTGTTATTCAGTGCAGCTGGGGATGGCTATAAGTAAAGGAAAAAAACTTTAAATTAATAAAAAAGCACATTAAACACGGGGAATGGGATCTGCTCATTATGAAAGGACTGAATTTTATTTTAGAAGGAAGTAGTGTGATTTTCTTATGCAGTATATTGTTGTGCATTGAATTTAATAATGGGAGAAATAGCTATAAAGAAAATGGCATATTTTAAAGAGACAATGTATAGGATTGGGTAGCTAACTATGTTTAAAATCTTAGAGCACTCCAGCACGTGAATAAGTCCATTTTAATTGTGACTTCAACTAGAATACCAGCATTGCTTTGCACAACTTACAGTGAAAGAGAAATAGTGTAAGTCTCCATTCTTGAAAGGTCTCTTTTCCTTTTTCAAGTCTCAGTCTTCTGGAAATCAACTTAGTTCAGCTAAGCAACAGAGCAGCTGTAAGCCCCTTGTCCATGTGTTATTTTTAAAAGCTTCTCAATTCCAATGTATTATCACTGTTCATTCTTTCTTTAAAATAAAGGTAAATATTATATTATATAATATTATACCAAATTAATATCCTACGTACAAAACGTTGCCTCTTCTGTTTAAGATTTTTTTATATGTCAAAATTATTCAATGCCAATGTACTAATTTTTCAGTCTTATTCTCTGCTGATTGCAGTGAAATAAATAGAAAATCGAATCAGAAATCTGTTCAATAAAATAAGTTAATTCATCTAAGAATATGGATATTTAGTCTAATATGAAAATATTTTTGCAAGAATATTTTTCAGCACTATAAAATGCAAACCCTGATTCACAGGATTAACTCTGGCTCGGTTATTCAGATACACCTTAGCAATTTTATTTCATTTTTCCTTAAAAATATTTTTAATAAAAACTGTTATCGTAAACTGGGGAAATTTACTCAGTGTTCACTTTTGTGACCCTTCTTCTTTAGGTAATTATGACTTACCTGTGTAGGCACATTAATTTTAGTGGAACACTGATCTGAATGAATATTTTTGGTATCATGTCATTTTTCCTGTTGATGCCGTAGCACTGAATTGCAGCTTCAGAATTTAGCTCTAATTTAGTAACTACAATTTCTACAAAAATATAACTTAAGGTTATCAATTTTAAAAACTTAAAAAACTCCATTTTTATTACTTAGATTATTTAGTAATGCCATTTTCCTAAATGATACTTCTATTACAGGCCTGCTGCTGCTGTTTTACTTGGATAATTTGTTTACTCTTCCCTTGGGATCCCATATGTTTGCTTGATTTATAAATCATATTTAACCTCCATTATAAAGGGGGATTTAGCATGTTTGCTTCTTTGATGTTTGCAGTTTGTGTTTGATTGCTCCTCGTCGTGTTGTCATCGTTTTGACTGATTACGTGCATGTCACTAAAAGGGAGATATCCTCTGGACTTTTATGCCGATTTGCTCTTCTGATTGAAGGACTAGATATTTTGCTCCCTGCTATGCTTTTCTCTTGCTGTGGAAAAAAAACTACTTCTGCAATAGCTTCTCCGTGACTGTGTTTTCAGGACATTTGGAAAAGATTCATCACGTCCAGAAAACGCGTGAAGGTTTTCATTTTGAAAACCAGCGGCGAGAGGGTCCGTGCGTGCGCGGAGCTGCGGCAGCGTCCGGCAGAGGCAGCTCCTGCCAGCGCTGCCCTGGGCCGGGCAGCCGCTGCTCCCGGCGCCTCCGCAGCTCCGCTGTGGCTGCTCCCGGGGAAGGGCCGCTCCACCATCAAGGCATGCGCTCAGCCGGCTGATCTTTCATCTTTTCTTTCCATCCAAGTCAGTGTTAGGATTGAGAGATACAAACAAAACCAGCAACCTTATTCACCAGAGGTGTGTCCCTTAAGCTGTGACACAGGCTGAACTTCTGGTGACTGCAGCAGGGCATTTTGGGCTGAGTCACTGTCCAAGCTCATTTGGGCTGGTGAATTAGGAAACTCGAACTTGAAGGCTATGCTGTTTCTCCAGAAACTATTTTTTAAAATAGTAATTTAGAATACTTCTAAAAAGCCCGCATTCTTAGTCTATGCAATACATGGACTACTTAATTAAATATTGTAACAATTATATTACAATGGCCAAGTCATTTAAATAATTGTATATAATAACTTTATAATAAGAAAAATAATTTATATTCTTTTGGACACTCACTTTAGAGTTAGACTATAAAATTGAGGTGGCATCCACCTGTGGCATCAAATCTGCTCTCGTTTGTATTCACATAAACCTGAAATGAGATCCTTTACATTATTGCCATTAATGATAGCTAACATAAATACAGGTCTGTGATTTTGAATGTTACAATTCTGGGTCATTTTCTGAAACATTTAGAAGCCACATGAGAAGAAAACATAGGAGATGGTCTAATTGTGATAGTGAAAGAACACATATCTAGCAAGCAGAAGTCAGAGAAGGAAAAGCAGAGAAGGGAATGAAAAAAAATAATATCAATTCACTACAATATATAATTAGAATTTATACCATGAGGATCAAAAGTGAAATCTAGCTTGCATGTTTCCCTGGTTCTTCTGTGACCAAGGCAGAAAAAAATCAAAACTGGGTAGTTTGTCTGACATGGATTGACTGGGAAGTTTGTCCAGAAAGCTAGTACCCTTGTGTCTTCTTACCGTGAAGGACAGAGGAGGCTGAAGCTCTACAACACATTATATAAGCACAACCTTCAAAATGCATATCAAGGTGTGTGTGGTGGTTATCTCGGGTTTGGGGAAGAATTGTTCTGACTTTTAGGAGTCCAAGCAGCTAATGGAAATTACTTATTTCAAAGACATTCCCACATGACCTTGGTTCTAGCCTTGCTTTTCATCCATCCACTCCCTCTGTGTTGCAAATCACAAACAGACTGAAAACAATGACGAAAAAAGTTGTCTTTAGTTAGTATTGTATTTAAGTGACTAAAACTAAAGATTCCATGTGTTAAAACTACTCAACCAACTGCTTTACTGGTGAAAATATGTGCAGTCTGCTTGTTTCAGCAGTACCATTTTGTGTGACCTAAAGCAAGGATTTATGTCCACCCTGGTTTTGATTTCTCACCTCAACGCTCCTTTTGCTGTCACTGGCAGGTATCAGCAGCAACTTGGCAGAAAGGCACCAGACCCAACTTGTGAGCTTGACCCAATTACTCTTGTTTTGCTGGTATCTTTGCAAGAATATGTTTAAATGAATTTGTGAGTCTGTGGGAGGTCATGTGTTCTAGGTTTCAAATGCAGCTCTAAAATTTGGAAATACTTACTCCATCAGCTGCCTCAAAACGTTGATAGAAGCAGCAATTGAGAGCAAAAGTTTCTCTCTGATCTGTGTAGAAGCCAGAAAGTAGGCACTTTCAAACGGGAACCCTTATCTCTTACACAGCAGAGGTTCTTGTTCAGCTAGAACGACATGTTTGTTTGTTTGCTTAAAAAAATTAGATTTCCCTTGAAAAACGATGGTTCAAATTAAGAAAAAAAATATTTATAAAACTTAAAAACCAAGTTCAAGAACCTCTGCACTTAAAACAAATTCTTAGGGTTTTAAAAATCCATAAACACCGTGGGGTTCTTGCACTCCTAATTACCAATGTTTAGATTTTGGTGTTCATTTCCTCTGACTGAAATACTGCAGGATGAATTATTCATCCAGTATATACAGGGTCATGGAACTTAATCCCCTCCATTTATTTTAAGTGAATGTCATGTTTGTAAAAAGTGCCAGATTGACAGACAAGATTCAACCCTTCTGATAACCTACACTTTGTATCTAAAGCTGTTTGGAAGTAAAAACTCTTGTGTCAAGACTATTAGGTCAAGTCTTTCACAGATGAGAGTCAGAGATGAAAATTAGGGTTTGGGTTTTTTTTTTTTTCTGTTTTCCTTTTTTTTTTTTTTTTTTTTGAGTAGCATAGTTTTAAATCACATAGAGTGAGATTTTCTCTATCCCCTCATCTTTTAATTCAGGTCAGAGGAAGCCTCTGACTGCTTTGTGGGTATGGCTCAAACCTCCCCTGCGGCAGAATTGCACTCTGTGCTGGGCCAGTTCCTACCCATCCCAGTGCCGCCTGCTTGGCTGAGGGCATCTGTGGCATCCACAGAATCATGGTTTCGAGTGGTAAAGCTTTGTAGCAGTGCAACAAAAGTAAGAATGATTCACCAATTCAGTGAGGCAGTGATGACAGACAGCATTGGTGGCCTCTGACAGGTTGCAGCTGGTGGTCCCTACACAACTCCCTCCATGTCCTGCCCTCAGTAGTTGGGGCAAGATCTTTCTGACATTCAGAATAGACTGTAAAAGCATCAGTTTTCACAGCTGTATTTTAAATAAGAGTGTGTGTGTGTGTGTGTAAGTGTAAAAGGGTTGTTCTGGCTGTTATAAATCAGTATAGGTATTCTTTTAAATTAAGCTTTTACAAAAACTGGTGAATCTTTAGCCAATTTCCATCTATTTTATCGACAACAACCCAAGTGGGACCTACAGTACAATTCAATAGGAAACCTGGACTTCTTCATTAATTATAGTTTGAAGGCTTTGTGCCATAAGGCCGCAGAACATACGTGTGATTGGATCAAATATTTATCAGCGTGTTGATAAAATATTTATCAACAATGTCTGCATTAATGTGAGGTGTTCAGGAGCTCAAATTTGCCTCAGATCATGCAAAGTCATCTGCTTATTGTTGCTGAGGAACTACTGGTGGCCTTGTCTGTAGGAGATGTGGGAGGCCAGGACATGGGCTTGAACACTGGTGGACCGGCAAGGAGGTGCCTTGTTGGCACATTGCCTGGCACAGATTGTACCTGCTAACACATCCTGCCGAAAGTACAGCTAAGGGTGCACAGAACACGGGCACTCGTAATGAGGAATCCTACTTAAAATGGGGCTTCCAGGCACAGACTTGAGCCCACTGCTTGGTACCAGGCTCCGTGGGAGTGAGAAAGCCTGAGGAACAGGGTGGATTCACAGAGCCCAAAAAACCTCTTTTGAGGTCCAGAAGCTGAAGGTTTGCCCTGTCTCAATGGCCACGAGACTTCAGGGACTTGTCCCATATATTTTCTCCTTCCAGCAACCACCCCTCCAGGGTTTCTGTACTTCTCTGTGCAAAATATGTTTGAGTTGTGGCTCTTGATAACCCAGTGTTACAACCTGGCTTCATGGCTCTTCTACCCCTGTGCAAAGTTTTTGTTGGTGCTTGTTACAAAAAACAGAGGTGCTCATTCTTGTTTCATGTTTGCACATTGGAAAAGCAGCTTTTTAGGGCCAGTTATACTTTTTATTTCCAGTAAATTCAATGAAATAATTTTCCATGTGGTTCAAGAATTGTACTGATTTGCAGTGCAATTATTTGCAGGTTTGTATTAATTAGCATTGTTGCAAACACTGATATTTAAAGCTGAGGCTAAAGTGTAATTCTGAGTCACAGTAGGGGGCATGCAATTCGCGTTACTGGTCAGATCACATATTTGGATTTTCAGAAGAATAAGGCAACTTCAGCTTTGACAGAGTATTTATGGATTTGGAATGGCAATTACATTGCTGCTGCAGCTGTATGTTTTGTACTAATTAATATTCCTGTTGGAAGCTTGGATCCCATTGCTGTCTCCTGCTGCTTTTGATTGCTGTACAGCTTTATGTTGATGGAGTCCAGCAGAATTACTGCTTTGTTTCCCAAACAACAGTGAGAGGATAGTCTCAATCAGAACTGTGAGTTACATGGATAGGAGGTTCAGGAGCCTGAAAATAGGCCAATGCCCTTTATGAAGATAAAAGAAATACTGGAAATCAGGCAGGTGCAATCCAGGCAGAAATTGAACAAGTGAAATGTTAACATCATATGAAGTTTTAGCAGAAACAGAAGTCTGTTTCATTTCTTAATTTTGCAGTGTTCAGGTTGGGTGCAGTTGTACCATGTGATGATGCTACAGGATTTGCTGAATCAATACTCTTCTTTAATATCCAGATAGGAAACATTTTTGAGAAAAAATGCCACCCCAAATCTTAAAACAAATACTACACAAATTGAAACTTAAGCAAGATAAATTATCTTGGTTTGTACCTGTTGTGCTGAAGAAACATTTATGGATGTGAAATAAACCACCAAACACTTTTTAGTTAAATAAGGAGTCATTAATTGTGAAATCATACCATGGCTGACTGACGGACTCTCCCTTCTCTATTTAAATAGAAACTCTTCTCTCCAGCCTACAGAAGGACCTAGGAAAATAGCTTGCAGGGAGGGACCCAGCCCTGCAATTGTTTTGTGCACAGAAGCCCTATTGAAACCAGGAGAAGCTATGAGCAAAGAACATTTGCAAGTTTTTTATCCCAAGTATCTAGAAAACAGATTTTTAAAAGACACCATCAATAATACTACTACTATAGTTCTGACTCATGCTCTGAACAAACAGTTGCCAAAGAGTTTAAGATGTTCCACCTCCCCCAGCCACTGTTACCTCTTCACTCCGGGGAGTGTTGCTTTCAGATCTGTGCCTGCACCTGCCCATGGCAGCTCAGGCTGAGCCCACCCTCCTTCAGGACCAGGAGAGGTGAGGCACAAGGATGGGTCTGTCTCTCCTGCCGCTGGGATGGCTGTGGTCATTGCACACTCAGCTTAAACTGCCACAGCACTAACCCAGTGGGGCTTGCCACTGTGACCAACACCCTGTGCAAAACTTGGGAAAGGTGGGTAAATGTTGCAGTTCATCTACTCCAACTGTGGAAGTCACTGCCAAATGTATTAAGGTGCTCAGTGAGAGAGAAGGGAGAAACTCATTACAAATCCCTCCAGTAGCTCTCAAGTGTAATGATTCGATGCAACCATGAGCTTTTAGGAGTCCATGAACAACAGCTTGTGGGAAGGTAGACAGGTGTACAGGAGGCTTAGCAGTTCTTATCCTGCTCTTGGTGTGCGTTCCCTAAGCATCTGCTGGTGGTCCCTGTCTGGGATAGGTTGCTGGGAGAGGTATGAAGCACTGATCACAGTGGAGTAACTGGTCTTAAAAGCAAAGCAGAAGGGGCCACTGAGCCCCTGAAATTCTGGGGAATGGTTATGGGTTTCTCTCTTGGTGTCCCCGCTGGCCCTAGTTTTGGTACGAAGCCCCAGCAGCATCTGAGGGCAGCTTATTTATGCCAGATCCAATGTGTCTTACTCTCTTAGAAATGCTTTTCCCTTCCCTCTCCTTTCAGGCACCCAATGGCCTCCCAGCCGTCAGCAGTTTCGTGTCTGCACCAGCCATGCCTCCCTACGCCACACCAGCCCAAGTGTCACCTTACATGACGTACAGCGCCACTCCATCCAGCTACATGGCGAGCCATGGCTGGCAGCACGCCGGGGGCACCCCACTGTCCCCTCACAGCTGCGACATCCCTGCCTCGCTGGCATTCAAGGGCATGCAGACGGCCAGGGAGGGCAGCCACTCTGTCACAGCCTCCGCTCTCTGATGCAGGAGCTGGTCCAGGAGCACCACGAGCTCGCTGGCTCCTCGTCCCCTGAGCTTAGCTCATGGACTGCTCTCTTCGCGCTGGCGATACTTGGCATTTCTCCTCGTCACTTGTCTCCCGTAAGGCTTTTGGGATTGAGAGACCTGAAGACAACATCAGAAACTGAGAGAAGTGTGGTGTTGCGCTCTTAAAGACTGTGTCCCTCAAAGGGCTCGTGGAGCCTTGTTCCACTCTCTCCTGGTCAAACCACACATATTTATTCTTAATCATCACAAACTTTATAAACGTGCAATTGTTACTAAGATTTGTGCAAAAATCAATAAAGAAAAATCACCACAGAAAATTCTGCTATGCCTTGAATCAGCAAAGGTGGCTGAATGGGAAGTGTTTGCCAATTGCCTAGAGAACAACCCTTTAATTGATGAGATTATACAATCCACTGTTATTAAGAGGTCCTTTATTGTTGTTTTATTGGGTTTTGGTAATCAAATACAGAACGAAGGCAATAGGTGGCTTTCTCATTCTTCTGGCATGTTGCCATCATCAGGCAGTAGTAAGATCTTTGTGATTTTATCCATTTGTAAATAGAGGCTTTCAACAGCATTTGTTTTCACCTTCCAGTACATTTCTTACCTTTTTTTTTTTAAGTTAAGAAGATGATTTCTAGTTATTTTCTATGTCTTTGCATGGTGGGTGATAGCCTCAGGTGATGAGGTTTAGGTAGGGGTTTTTCATCACGTTTTTGTGCCTACAGTGGAGGCTTCAACATCTTACGAAATAGTTATCTCTGGCAGAAGAGCCAAAGGCAGAAATCCAGCTAAGTAACTCTCCACAGTTATACCCAGCCTCCCAGATTCATGAAACACCACATTCATATGAAGTGTGCAAACAGAAATGGGTGGAAAATATCTGAACAAAACTGAAGACTGCAGAGGAAAACGCTGTTAGTGTGCAACATGTGCAGAAATGCTTAAAAAGCCCTATCAGTCAAAAACCCCACTGAGAAACAGAATTGTACCATCATTCTCAGCTCACTCGTGCCCAGATTATGTTGTAATTTTTAAAAGAGGACCTTGTCTTTAATTTCTGCTTTAATGAATGTAAAGTATGGCTCTTGGTAAAGTTTACATTGTTGTTCTGAAGCATTTTTTTTTCCCTTATAGGTATACTGGTGGTGGTGCTACAAACGGAGATATTATTTAATATTAACAAATTTCCTTTCTACATTTCTGTATGCAGTGGCAAGTATTCCATGCCAGTTATTTTGCTTTAAAATTTAATCCCAAGAGAGCTAACATTCTGATTTTTGAAAATTTACCTGTTTTCCTTGGGCAATAATAAAGTTCTGACTATTATTATGCTTTTCCCATGCTGTAGGTATGTTCCGAATATGAATGTGGAAAACAAAAAGCCTTTTGTGACATTTCATATCCATCATAGACTATTAATATATTGTGCATTTTTAAAAATTGTTTTGCAATAACTTAAATTACTGTCGACATAGTTAAAGCAAAGGAAAAAATACTATTTTTCATATATTCTATCTGCATCCCATATTAAACACTAATTCAGTGGGAATGTAAAATAGAGTCCCCTCTTAAAATATAGTTCTCTTTTTGTGGATTTCCAGCTTTTATCACCAAGACAGCTGTGGGTAAATTGTCATAACAATCTAAGTAATCAGTACCTATGTCATGTACAGTATGTCCACTGAAATATGGATGGACTCCACTGGCTGCTGCCACCTTTGTTTCTTGCACTAAAAAATAGTTAACGGAACTGCATTTCTATAAAGAACACTGATATTGTATTTTGGCCCCAAGGAAACAAAGATCTGATCTTAGATGTGATTCATGTTCTTCAGCCTCAAAGGTATTCAACAGCTGTTTAGCTTTAATGAGATGCTGAAACCCTTTTTCATTTTTCAAGAATGTTTCTTTGAAACCACTAAAGGTAAAGCGCACACAAGTGCATTTCCACTCTGCACACTTTTAGTAACATGATGGATGTTATTCTGCCTTTATGCTGTTATAGCTGAAATAAGATGAGTCTTAACACCATGAAACAGAAATCACTTTAATACTAGACAAACTCTTCACTAAAGATAAAATGGAAAAAAAAAAGATAAGAAAATGATCATAAGTAGATAAATGATTAAGTTGGCAAGAGGATTTTAGCTTTCAACTTAGTCGTTCTACTGGATTATAGAATTATTGAATGAGTCTACCTATTGTTTACCATAGAACTCAAACAAGGGGCACAAAAGGGAAAAGAAAACCAAAAAAAAGGAAGAGAAACTTTTCAAAGCACAGCTTTTTTGAGCGTCAAGACTTCGCAAGCCTGTAACAAAGTGTGCCCGTGTTAAAAGTTTTCCAAATTTTCTTGAGTACCATAAGGTAATTTTTGGAATAAAAGTTATCTTTCCTGACATTCCAATGAGGACTTAGTGTGTTTTGGGAGACAGACAGATCCTTAGCTTGTATCAGTTATTTATATTATCTTCAGCTAAATCAAGATAATTTCTATAACTAGGACAGGACATTGTGTTAATTATTCCTCCCATGGGATACACCATCATAAACCATTTTTGTTTTGTGTTTGTTTAGGTACAGCTCTCCGCGCATCTGCCTGCTGTACATGATACCTTACCCCTGAATGGGAAGTCAGCGGGGCTGCGTGCAGAAAGTGTTGCTCAGAGTGAGCAAAAGCACCTGACCTTGGCTCTTGGTGAACGGCTTGTGATGGATTTTTTTGGTGTGAAGTTTCACAAATTTTTTTAAAAAATGTAAACCTACGATGTAGAATACACCTTTGCCCAAAGACTATTTCACTGCTTATACTCATGGGTAAACTGAAAACTGCTACATGTTCACTTACTAACCGCACAACTCTAAACCATTTTACATTAAATCAAAAAGAAAAACGGAATTGTTTCCTAAAAAATAATAAATAATAGTTAACTGCTGCTGTCAAGTGCAAGGGTATAAATCTGGAGTGAACCCACTGAGGTGAACGGATGCATTTGGGAAATATGCAGTATATGTGGGTGCAGAATTAAAGTTTTTAATCTGAAAAGTTTACACTTCATTCCCAGAGTGTGAAATGTTTCCAAAGAAATCAGTGAAGCCTGATAATACTCCCTTCAACTGAACTGTGTTTGCATGATCCCAGTTCAGAAGATCTTTGGTGTAAAACTGAATTTCAGCCCATAGTACACGAGGAGTAATGTGGGACTGGGCTGGCACGTTCATAGGTTTGTTTTTCCATACCACGCTGTTTTCTGTTTTCGAATGTTTCTCCTTTTATCCGAGATCAGGCTGAGCTATTAACTGAAAAAAATCGTGTTGGAAAGGATGTAAAACCGAAGGCTATATATGTATATACAGTATGTTTAAAGCATTTTATTTTTATATTTTGAATGCTCTAAATTAATAAAAGACAAATTATAAAGCATTTTGCTTTAGTTTTTGAAATTATCTTAGTAGTGTCTTCTCTTTGGCAAAGAACTGATAATAAAATGCAACAACGAGGAACACTTGCCTTAAAACCATGAACTTTAACAGAGCTAATTTTATTGATTTTAGCTATGAAATAGCATAGGTATGAAAAGCTGCTGTTGCCAAATTCAGACAAAGGAGAGGCTTATTGAGCATGTCAATACAGGCATCCTTGAAAGCGCTGCAAACACGTTTCCATTTTTAGCTTTTTGTTGCTTTTCCAATGCATTAAAAACACTCGTGAGATGAGACTTCCCATGTGAACTGCCATTTTCAAGTAACAGGGCAGAAAGATACCACTTTAGGATTGCTGAGGAAAAGTTTGTACCTCCTTCAGAGCAAGAACATTTAACGTTAACACTGTGAGTGTAGTACGGGGAGATACTGAAACTTTCAGCAATTGCGAGATTTGCAACGTGCTCACTTGACAACAAACCAAGTTAGATAATGGAGACATTTTTATAACAGAACAGTGTGTGATTTTAAATGTAAAGAGTTTTTTAAAAGAAAATGTAGAATCGCACAACTGCATGAACAGAAACTATGTCTTCAGTCAGCATAGCAGAATTTAGCGTATTTCACAGAGTTAGAATGGCTAGTAAGAACACAAGTACATCCCTGAAATATTTATATTTACAGTGACTGGGAAAAGCAAAAATTTTAGCTTCAGACCAACATTTTTTTATCTACAGAAAGGTGCATTTCTTCGAGGTGTA
Source organism: Callaeas wilsoni (assembly GCA_013398955.1). Classification (NCBI taxonomy): domain Eukaryota; kingdom Metazoa; phylum Chordata; class Aves; order Passeriformes; family Callaeidae; genus Callaeas; species Callaeas wilsoni. The sequence goes on from VWPU01008825.1 coordinate 18,143, forward strand.
TGACTAGCTAATTACAACTGCAGGTGTGCTATCAGCCTACAACCTTGTTTCACCATTCCATGGTGGAAATGAGCATTTTTATCACAGGACGGCTTTTTCGGGATAGTTTATCAAAGTGGATAAAAAATTTGCCGTAAAATCTCATATGCCTAAAGTTACTTTTTTCTGTTAATTTATTTACTCATTTCTTCTATGAATCCCCTATTGTTTTGCATTTTTATGTAACTTGATGCAGACTAATTATTTTCAGTATCTTCTGTCATCTGAATGAAATTTATATCATATATATGGCTAAGAACAAGTAGGATATTTAGCAGTATGCATGTTTTTAAGGTTGTGGCTACTTGTGTTGTCCTTTTCTATCCAAGCTCCCAAGAATTTAAAAAGCTTTTCTATGAATGCTGAAATCATACTGGGCTGAATTGAAACTGGACCCAAGACTGACTCAAGGGTTGCAGAGTATGGGTCATTTTCTTAATGTGGAGTCAATGGAGCTGTCAGTCTACATTAGGTTAGTATCTGCTCCCCCTGCAGGATTACTCATTTTTTTTCCTTTAAAATGCCCTGAAAGTTTTTATCTTGCCATTTCAGCTGAAACTTTTCAAAAAGGGTATGATTACGTAGGATGATTCCACGTCAAGAAATTTCAGTTTGTCCTTTAGAAACTAACTGGTTCTTATATCTCCTTTGTATTTTTTCTTGGTCCAGCAAAACAATTACAAACATCAAGTGCTATTTAATTATGCATTTACAGAAAAGCATGTGCTTAAAAGTTTTCTTGGATCAGGACCTAAAGACCATATTTTTTTTGAACTGTATTAACATCAGTGCAATCGGCATTCAACATTATAAAGGATAAGAATCACTTTTACTTTATTATAGTGTATTTTAGAATGCATATAATTTTAAAGAGTACATTTTTTCAGAAGTGCTACTTGTGACTGACTGTGTCCTGAAGCCATGCATAAACGTATTCGTAAACCAAAAGCATCACTGCACCACCTGGAAGAAAAAAATTTATTTTACTACATAGAAAACCCAGTATTTTCAAGATTTTATAGAGCATTTCTAGTGTGTAATATAAACCAGGATATGGCAAAGACTTACTTACAAGATGGATAATTCTACTATTTCCCAAGTTCACTAAAAATTCACCAATTCACAATCCATATAAATTTTACTTAATATTAGATCTTAAAGTTGATGTAAATAGCTTGTATATTAAATCAAATTCACCCTAAGTGTGATTTTTTTCCTAATCCTTTTTCAAGATTAATATTTTTCTTTGTTCTTCTACAAGTGAAATTTTAATCTGAATATGTGTATATTCATGTGCCTGTTTAGTTAGATTTGGCCATGAAAGAGCAACTTGACTGGTGGAATGACAAAAATTCCTCTCCAGGGTGATGAAAGTGCTTTCAGGTAAGATTCAAGAGAGGTTTTCACCTGTTTTTTCACCATATCTAAAGCAGAAAATCACAGTATGGAAATGAGTATAGTCTTTCCTGGCTACAAATCCACAGGCAAAGTTTTGATCTAATGAAATGCCATTATTTGCTAGAATTGGTAACAGTATAAAATCCCAGCTTGAAAGCCATAAAATATCTTTACTGTTAGTGAAGCCAGACTGTAACTGGGCAGTAATTACTGTATGAGATTTAAAAAAAAGGAACATTTCAGAAGATATGTGTATAACCAAACACGTAGAGAAGCTTCTAGTTGGAGAACATGGGTAAAGAGAACTAGGCTGCATGAGTAAAAAAAACATTATTTGTGGGTGCCAGCACTGGGGCATAAATATTTTCTTGCCTCTGCCTTTGCCTGTTGGTTCAATTGGTGGCTTGGAGTGACATCTCTAACAAACAAGTTTTCTGCTGAACTGGGCTCACCTTTCTAGGGATAGGCTCAGACAACCAGGCACACGGAACTACCACGTGAGTTTCTCCATATCATTTATCCTAAGGAACCATCATCAGACTTGCAATTCTCTATGAAAAGGAATTTACAGACAGCTAGACAGAGCAGATGTTTGCAAAAGGCTTTGACCAACAAACAAATCATAGACAAAATGTCCAAGATATGATCTGAACTCAGATCAAGGCTTCCAAATCTCATACTTTGTCATCTGTTTGTGTATCTCTTTTCCTGTAAACACTCACATGTTGGAAGAAGGAATTACCTTCCCAGTCACAAGAAAGATTATATTATTGTTTCATCAGAAAGTTAAACCTATATGTTAGTTAGTCAATATAACTACAAAAGTATTTAGAATGAAGTTCACATGTACCTGACTTGCTGGATCTCGGCCAGAGTGCACAGTCATTTGTAGGATGGAAAATTTTATTCCAAAATCTGCCATGCTAAGAGGTACTGGGAAAGTTAAACACTGCCTTCTCTTTGTCCTCTATGTAATCTAGTACCTTTGGAGTGTGAGGGAAAAGGCTTTTAGCTCTAGAGCTCCTGGTTTCCCCTCCCCACCTTCTTCCTCACCTTGCACAATAACCAGGCATGGTCCAGCACTTAGCCAGATGGATTGAATATGCAAACATTTACAGACAAACCTAATGCCTCCTTTATACTGCAGAACAGGCTCTGTACCTACTTGCTTTACCTATGTGTGTTCTTGCGTATTAAACAATCAGCTTGAACAACTGGAAATACAATTTCATGAGAATGGGATACTGTTCAAATTGGGGCTTCTGCTCTTTTTGATGCAGACTGCCTCTGTGGGCTGACAAAGTCGAAGGGCCCAGTGCTCTGCTTTCATGATTAATCAAAACCAGTCAGGAAAAAAACTCTAAAAGCCAAAGAAGATACAGCTTTCAAACACTGTGCTCCCACATTCGGAGTAACAATTAGTAAGAAGGAGTCAAACAACAACCCCAGTTTTAAGATATCCTTGTCCTCTTAGTTTTCCAGGGCCATGCAAGTCTCTTCCCAGCTCTGCTATCAGCTTTGTAGTGTCTGCCCCCATAGAGCATAGCAGAAGAAAGTAACTGGAATTTGATATGCTTGGGCTGTGCTTTGACTAGTTGAGTGCATTTTATGGAGAGGCTCTAACCTGCATTTTAGGCTGACTTCACATAGGTATGGAATAGTCCTAGTGAACTCAAAAGATCATATTAGAAGGAATAGGAAGCTTTAAGAAACTTCCAAAAGTTTTACAGTTCTGTCATTTGCATGTACTTTGTTCATAAATAAAGCAATTGCACAAACCAGCAGTTACTTGTATCTGCAATTCTCTGATGTATATGTGTAAGAGATTTTTTAGACACATATTTAGCCAAATCCATCCATGATACACTAGATGATGCTATTTTAAAAAGAAACCATTCGAAGTGAAAGATATTTTGATTTATTTATTTGCCTGATATTTACTACATTTTCTCAAGAAACTGAAAAACGGGAAGAGAAAGCAAGAACAAAGGCAAAATAGAAATGACAGAAGGAAAATTACCTGGACCCAGCCTCATGATCTTGGGAAGCAAGCCTTTGTACAGAGCCAGAAATCTGTAGCAGAAGAATAACAAACAAAACATTTCAAACAATAATCTTGCTCTAAAAGACGAACGGATTTGTAGCATATGTTTGTTAAAATGCTGGCAGAACACTTAGAGGCAATTATTTGAAATTACACATGTTCAATAGCAGGCTGTATCTGGATTTTAACATTTTACAGAAGCAGATCAGATGAAGAGAAAAAAGTTAATCAATGTTCAGTCACAAAAGCAATGTTGTGAGCCTAGCCAATCAGAAATATGACTTTAATCAGTGAGATGGGTTTACTTTCAAGACAAGTCTGTTAACAACAGCTGCATACAGGGACAAAATGACTGATATAATTGAATATCAAAGCTACAACTCAGTCACCACTTGAGAAATATTTTTAAAAGTTGGAAAACATTATTACCACAAGGATCTGTCCTCAGTTTAATTATTTCAGCAATAATTTTAAAGGTACAGAGGCCTGCATAATTACAATTAGAATAAATTGAGAAATAGTCTGTTTTCTGTTCATATTTTCTTTTCACAAAATGAAGAGTTGAAAAAATTACATGAGATATATGAAGCATTTACTTGTGGAACATAAATTTTGACAATGCAATAATCATCTTGTAAGTCTCTTGTAAAAGTTCATATGTAGTAGGAAGAGATCTTGTAATTATACAATAAATTTTCAAAATGCTACATTAGGCTCTTTTGACATGTGAGTTCGGGGTGGCTTAATGGTCTTCGTCAAATCTGAAATATAACAATGTGGTTTTATGGACCCATATGAACTAAAACAGAGGTCTGGACATTTATTAAAATAAGAATGTTTTACCCTTCCTCTTTATAGACTGTTGCCATAGTTTTAAAACAGGTTCTGTACTTGATCTCTCCAGGAACTGGCTGTGGTCCTTGAATCCTACTTTTTGCAACATCAAAAGGAATGTTAATAATTGAGGCTATTGTTCCTGAGACTAGCCCAATTCCAAATTTCCTCAAAAACTCCAAATTTGGATCCTACAAAAAAAAAGAGGAAAGAAAGAATAAAAAGGGAAATGGAAAGACCTGTGCAGGTTAAGCACTATAAAGTAATAAGCATTTAATCAGAAAACTCACACAACACACTCATGTTATTTTAGCGAAACACATTAGGATTTCCTATGCTGGAACTTGTTTTCTTGACAATCCTATTGGCTATGTTTTTACACATGGTCTAAATTGCTGAAGTACACATTTCCTCACACAGGATTTATAAACACAGTTCATAAAGAAAGACTGGTATGGCATATGGGGATGATTTGTATAATTGGGCTTCACAATGTACTTAGTATTACTGTATCAAAACAGGAGAAATCCAAGCACACTATTAGCTAATTGGCCAGAATATTTTACAAATGACAGCAACTTCCACCATGAAGCCTACTAAAACACTCATTTGTGTGTTGGACCCCCAAATGCTAAATTAAATAAAGACTAATCTCAGTCTGCTGCCATTCCCCTCCAGGTTTTTTACATTTATTTTCACATGTAGCTGATCCACTGTACTGAGAAGTGCTAGCTTCCTGTTATTAACAATCCAACTCGGCACAACGGCAAGAGAGCCTCCACGTTCTGCGCATTATAAACGGTGGTAATTCACTCAGCTAATTGGCTGAAGAATTTACAACAGATTGTTTCTGAGCCCTACTACGGGCACACGGTAAAAGTTAGAAGAAGGTTAGAAGTGCATCTAACTTCTTTGCTCACTCACAGTTCACAGTTCAACTGGGTTTTATTTGATCTTTTAGAAAGACCTCCTACTTTGGCATTTCTATGACATCAAAGAACCCAGAGTTTATCTGGGAATCAAAGTCCCTTGAAGCAGGTTTAATCCTATTTCTCTAAGTAGTGGAAGTCACAGGGAAGTGTGTTCCAGAACATTTCCTATGCACATAATTTGGTTTTGCTATAGGTTTTCAACAGGACACTTTTTCGCTACATCAGATTCTTTATATGCAGCTCACTTCTGTCATGAAGGTGCTTTAATTACAGAAAATCATCATTAAAATAACAAGTGATCTTGCCGTGTTATAACATCAGCACATTAAAATAAGACACATTTTTTTTTCCTAAACCTGTACGTTTTTGAATGAAAAAGAAACCAAGAAAGAAGTTTTCCTTTCCAGATTGGCAACAAGAAACATAAATTAAAACTTCCATAATATACATTGGATGAAGCCCGTACAGGTGTTAAGAAGGAAATGTCAAAATCAACAGAGCTCTTTATTACTTGCAGAAAAACTCAACACCTTGATTTCACAAAACATGAAACATACTGATAATAACTTTAAAAAATTAGAATAGCTTGTGGTACAAGAATTGTAGCCCTTTTTTAGCGGAGACCTTAGCAAACAAATTTCTGTTCATTCTGTACATACAGTGATTTAAATGAAAATAGAATAAAGCCAATGTTTCTGGTATCTAGAGAAGAAAAGAAGACCTCTTTTGAAGCATTTTACCCATTCACAAAACTGGACTAACCACATGTACCATAGTAAACACTAGCTTTGCTATAACTTGATCTTTTTATCATAAACCTCAAGGGAAAGGTTTTTCTATGAAATTCGTCACTGCAATATCTGGGTAATTTCATTAGTATAAATTTAGCTGTCAAAAATTAAAAGTAAGTTTTTTTCTAAAAGCATAGCTTAGTGTCATTGTATCGTGGCAATGCTTCCAATTGAAAAAGAATTTTCCAAACATAATTTCTGCCTCTGTCTAGAATGCTTACATGGACAAAGGAACATTGGCTGTCTGTGAGGCAGGTATAAGTTGGTGCCATCATGAAGCAGTGCCTTTCTTTTTACGCCAAAGTCTGTCCTTTTTCTGCCCTATGGACAATGTCAAAATATTCTGAACAGTCTAGAATTCTATGGAAGGAGGCTTAAGGATAAGGTATCTGTCTAGTGCTAATGCTGTAACTGGTTAGCAGAGGCAGTTACCATCACAGTATTGTCACTGATTTCTGCATCACACAGCTCACTGACCAAATATTATATGTTTCATCTGTCATACAATAGGAAAAAATATTGACATGTTCCTCTTGCTTTCATAAATGGCAAAACTGGAGGAAAAACATACATGAATTCAGTTTTTAACAAAGCCCATTTTTTATGTAGTATGAGCAGAACACGTAGAACGGAAATGTGGTTTTAAATGGTGCCACACCACAAAACAGTATACCACAAGGAAGTGAAATACCTGTTTGCTTATTCACAATGGAATAACTTAGCTGTGTCTGGAAAACAATCTGTGATCATCTCACCTTTTTACCAAACTCTTCACAATTGCATTACCTTGTATGCCTTAGTCCCTATGCTGGGAGCACCAACAGCCATTAAAAACAAAGAGAAAAGAAGGCATCAATAATAAATGCCATATCTATGCATGTCCTGTTGGATTTCCCTGCTTTTTCTGGGAGAAAATATTTGAGATGTTATTTCTCTGCTTTTTATACATTACTTCTATAATAAGTATTCTATAATGTTTTTTTTTTTTAATAAGTGGAGACCCAATAAGTTCCTCCCTAATCAAATGCCGCTTGTTTCCTTCTTTTATATTCCATAATTTCCAGCAACGGAAAATTCTAGCACTAGATCTGGAACATACACATCCATGTGTAAGAGTGTCACCCACTGGAGACAGTTATAATTTATCAGCTTCAGTCTTCAAAGCCCCACGCTTTCCTCTACAGATCATTTCATTCACTTGTTTATTTGCTGGGCACCTTGTCAAAACCTTCTGTTTAAATCTTTGATCGCAGCTAAAAGCTTCCCAACTATCTTCATCTCTGCTGAGGGAAATTTTAAAAGATAAGCTTTTGATTTGGCCAGCTCTGGTTCTGCCTGGTGTAGCCTGGAGTTATGGGACTCAAGAGGGAGATGGGCCAGGAATAAGGAGTAGTGTTGTTTCCTGTCCCTTTTGGCTAAGGTAAAGTGTAATAGCATAGGAACTCCTATGGGAAACCAAGAGATGCCATGAGACCTGACCCAGGCTACATTGGCTATAACTAAGTGCTTGGCAGCAAAACAGGCTGTAAGGAACTGCTTTAGCCAGCCTGGTAATCGGTTTTAATCACCAAAAGGAGCTTCCTTTGGCAACAGACAATGTAAGAAAGGAACACATACGTGTGAGGAAGGGGAGCTTCCAGCCGAGAAAAGGTATATTCAAGCAAAGATAAAGAGATAGCTCTCAGGAAAGCAACGAGGAACAGGTGAAAAACTCAAACAAGTTCCTTTTAAACACCTAGCCAAAACCCAGAGGAGAGACATGATCCAGTCCTAGAGAAGAACTGGGGAGAAAGGCATCCAGTTCTACTATATGAGAGGCAAAAGCTGGTACAGATATGGTCAGATGTTTTGGAGGCATCCCAGAAGAAATCAACACTGAGGAGGAGAAAATTATATAGACTCACTGCAAAGTTCCAGAAAAGGTGAAAATGAAGAGATGAAAGTGAATCTCAACACTCTTGTGATAATATCATGCTTTCATTGTTTTAAAGGATATTCATAGTTTTGGCTTGTGACTTAATCAAGACTTGACCATAGCTTAATGAAAGGACTTGTGTTCATCTCATGCATTTACATAGTAATCTCCAAGCAGCTCTCCCCTGTTGAGTCAGTCTACACAAATCATGGGACTGTTCATGAAGGATTGAGGTTACAAGCAGGTCAGTTTTCATGGCATCATGTAGACACTAGCTCTGCAGAAACAGGCACCCAGAAATGGATGTCTTACTGCTTACCCTTGCGTCTCATACCTTTGTCAGCACTACCCATCTTCAGTCTCAGTTATACAATAATTTATGAAACAGGAAAAAAAGCAAGTAGCCCCATGAATACCAGATCTAAACAAGTTTGATGTCTTATCAACCCTTGTGACTGATTGATATTGATGTATGGAAAGGTACAAGTCCAGACTAAGGCCTTAGATGGGCTTTTCTTCATGGAATTTAGTGTTTAATAAGGCGTAAGTTCCCATGGAAAATTTCCTTCAGTTGGGGCACTCATAAAATACACTTGTAGGATCTTTCCTCCTTTTAAATGATTATTCGTATGTCATACAAGAATTTAACTTTTTAAAGCCTTCCTCTCTGCTTGCTATGGCTGAACCTGCTTATCAGTTTCAGCATTATTCTAATTTCTGTAGGAAAACAGAAGAAACTTGTGTTTCTTCTTCACATTTTTATTTTAACTGAAGATTCCTCTCCTTAAACTTCACATCTGTCTTGCCTACAGAAATACCACAGTACAGGAACAGGTGAAGTAGCAACAGATAGTCCTCCTTGGATACAACATGTTTTGATGGCAATCACCTGGGCTGAAGTCTTTAAACAACACAAGACGTCATTTCAACAGCCACAGGACACCTCGCAGTGGAGAGTCCAAAACAATGGGTGACTTGTTATGTTGTGCTGGATACAGAACCTCCATTTTAAAGTTTTTTAATCCCCAGGTCATCCTAAAACCTGAGTTTGGATGATAGCTCTGAGCTTATTCTATCACCCATTCTGTTCTAGTGATCACCTTGGCTTACTGTTTCTTCACATCCATTGCACCACATCCACTTTTCACTCTCTATTCTGACACAGAACTTCTATGTTGGCATGGATCTGAAAGCTACTAAAATAAAATTATTGTCTGCTATCTTAGTTACTCACCAAGCTGAACAGCCCATTTGGGTTTCCCATCTCTTCTTTGCCTATGGAAGTTCAGAGCCCCTTTCTCTTTAAAAACAGTGCACTGCTCAGCGCCCACGGTCTGAAGCAGCAGCCCTTGTAACAGGAGGCACACCTGTGGTGGCTGGGGCTGGCAGTGCCCCGCTTGAAATGAGTCTTGCAGTTGGCCACATTTCAAAGGGGGCTTTTAACAAGTGTGAGGAAATTTCATACTGTTAAGAAATGTGGCAAGCACTTGGAGGTGGTAGTGAGCAAAGGTTTTAATGAAACCAATGTTTAAATGCAAACCTAATTATGATAAAAAATTGCAAAGTGAAAGCTGCTGGACACCTATGAAATGCACTATAAAAGCAGATGACATTTGCAAATTAATTTCATTGCTAGGGCAGAGGCATAGCTGCTAATTCTCTATGGTTGATACATTAGTGGCCAATGAAAGAAATCTGGCTTATTCCATTTTCAGTAAACAGAGCACCTTGGTGAAAGTGAACAAGCTTGGCTGTAAATGGTCTGTTTAGCAGCATAGACTGAACGTATGAAAAATTACTCATTATGGACATTTAAAACCCACACGTGTCATTGATATCACTTGACCACTCAACCTATAGGATTTATTGTTTTTGGCAAAATAGGCAGCAAACATCCCTAATTGGGATGCAAATTTAATGCACAGTTTAGCTGACAGCTAAAAGGCTCATTCAGAGATTTTCATACATTTTCCCCTTATGTTACAGATGGTGGACAGCAAATACATAGTCAATAGTAAGAATTATTTCACAAGTGTAGTATTCTTATTTCACAATTTTTATATATTATAATTTTTATATACTTGTCAATATTACAAGACTGGCTTTAAGACTTTCTTTTCTGGCAATATATACAAAGTTAACAAACTAGATTTTGTAACTTGAAATCAAGTATGTGAGAAATCTAGGCAAATTAACAACTGTTTAATATTTTTCAGACTAACTGCAAACCAGCTTCTACCAAATTCCTTGTACAGGTATGATAACTCTAAGCCTCTAGTACCTGCCCACTGACAGAAGAGGTTTAAGTTACAGGTCACGAATTATTGTTAAATACTTCCATTTAGCAGTCACTGAAGTGAAATTCAATGCATGTATGTACCTGAGACATAATGTGGGCTAGCACAAGCCAGATGAGGCCCGATCTATGTCTTCTTAAATTCAGGGGCAAGTTTGCATTGATTTTAATGGGAGTTTGATCAGAATTATTGGCTAAATCTGTCTGTACACTGTCTACGGCACTGATGCTGGCTGGCCTAGAGAGTCCTCTTCACATTATTTGCACTATAGAATGCTATTACCATTCAAAACAGACTGGCTGCATGACACCAGCCCATTAGGAAGGGTTCCTTGCCTTCACTAGCTCCTAAGCCATACTCAGGAATTGTGTTGGCTGTCCAGGGCCAAAGCTGTGCCAGGGAATGTTTAACAGTACAGATGGCTGAGTTTCAGTGTTGCTACTCAATTTACTAGCGCAGATGCAGCCACTGTGCAAGCCACCATACAAGGCACTGTGCACTGGTCAAGCACAAGGCAAACCTCTCCACTTATTTGCACTTAATCCCACATTGATTAAATTGCCTTTTGATTTTGCTAATATTTGAGGACAGCTGGGCCACTGGCTGACATTGAAGCAATTTCTCTTTTGTTTTCTACGTACATTTAAACCTATGTTGTAGATGTTAAATTTTTTCTGCATCACAAAAAATCTGTATAAAGTCTTAATTTCCTTCAGATTATAAAACTCTGAATCTTTCTAACAATGTAATAATTGTTTCCTACTTTTTAAAATCTGAAAGGCTAGGAAAGCATGTTTATGCCAAATACTATTACTATTCAATTCCTCCCATGATTCCCATAGAAGCTGCACACTAGTCTCTCTTCTTACCTGCATATTTTTCTGAATTTCCTGCATAGTGATGATAATTTTTTCATCTTTTGATCAGCACAAAAGCGTTTACTCCTATCTTAGTATCAAGCTATGCCTGTGCCTTGACTTCTTAGAATGTGTGACTAAAGTACACTGTAAAATATGCTTAAATACACTATAAGAAACTTGTAGAAACTTGTGGGTCAGCTACTCTTGAACAATTCAATTCACTGTAATGATCTGCAAATAAGAATTGGAACTTTTCTCCACTTACACAACGCTGCCAACAAAAATACCAGGCTACTCAGAAGTGCAGAAAAAAAAGAGGTGTTACTTCATCTGGGAATAGAAACCGATCCCTTTTGATGTGAATTGCACCTTCTTACGTGTATATCACTACATATTACACCTGTGACTGTTTAACTGTCATCATCTAAAAATCACATTAGTGAAAACAGACTTCAATAAGCAGCATACTGGAATCATTAATAAACCATTAGTTGTTTCTCACAGTCATTTAGAAAGTTGCTAATATTACCATGATTTCATTAGTAAAATTTCCTTTTGTTGTAAAGGGAATGCTTCCTTTGTTATTCAAAGTAATATGGGACTATCAAAATTTCTTTAAGTGAAATTACAGCTATAATGATTATTTTATTTTTTTAAATTATAAATGCTATGAAGTCCCTGTGCATGACCCTTTACATCCTGTTTTGGACTGTCTCTCTCCCATAAGGATGAAACTTCCCTGTCATCCTTCAATATTAGGTCGAACTCTGTTTTGAGTAAATAGGTCCAGTGCCCGGCCAGAATAACCTACATACTGCAGCTCGGCCATCTTTGCCAGCTTTGCCCCTTTCTGAATACTGAAAGAAGTGCTAGAAACTGATTTTCTCTTCTAAGCCAATTTGCCACAAAAAAAAATTGCATAGATACCCAACAGAAGCACAACATGTCTGTATCTCATTTGCTGCCTTTTCGCACTGCTACCGTGCTATAAAGGGAAATTCGTAAAAATGATAATTCAAATATGAATATACTCAGCTTTGCTTAAAAAGAGAGAAGTTCAAGTCCTTAATATGCTTCCACTAAAATGCTATGGATTTATGCAAAACAGAGCTAGGTTAGTCACTGTTTATCACTAAATACCACAGCTTTGCACAGAAAAATAGAGTGTGAATTAAACCGTCAGACTTCTTATCTGATTGTCTGTTGCACTGTATGAAGAACTTACTTTATTGACTGGAAGAATGTTTTTCACATTGAAGTAGAATCCAAAGTAAACCATGTTAAAAACTCCGTGACGGCCCAGCGTTGCAGTAAGGCCTTTGTTGAGTCCTTGGAAGCCCAGACCACCGGTTTTAATGATCTGCTGAGCTTGAACAAAGCTCGATGGTTGCTACACAAGTTAAGCAAAAGAAGGAAGAGATCATCTTTACAAAAAGAAAACAATAAACATAGCATCATTTCTATCCTGTTGACAAACACAGCATTGCCAATTCTTGTAATTTTATATTAAGTATCACCATATTTGTTATTTTCCCTTTCCTGTGACCATATAAAAATCACAACTTTAATTAAAAAAAGATTGCTCATTTTTCTTATTGCAGAATAAGATGAAAGTAGGACTTGAGTACTACAAAAGAGTAGTACTGTAACAGACTTCCATTTAATAAAAGGCAGAAAAGGAAGAAACTGCCTCATATCAGACAGAATCTGCCTGACTACATGCACCTTTGATCTTTTTTCGAATATACCGTGATATTCAGAATTAGCTATTCTCCTTCTAAATATTTTACATTTTTTTAGCAGCATTATAGAAACATTACTTTCAAAAAGTTGTTGAATAGAGTTTGGCTTTCTCCAAAGCATAAAGCCAAAAAAAGCCATAAAGCCATAAAGCTCTGGGTAACCAAATCTATAATTAGAAAAGCAAAACATGACTTCCACTAGGAGGTTCAAACATGAAAATATAGAAGAATTTTGACTACACCACTGTGAATACCACTAATTTCAATACACTTATTTGTTTATTAGCTTTCCATTTCAAAATATCACTGTGGTAGTTCAACAGCATCAGCCAAATGATGCTACTATATCTGACACAGCATATAACTGCTTATTTAGGTGACTGACAAGCCTAATCTTTAATACAAAGTTTCATTCTGTTTTTTCATATTTCATAACTAATATTATCCTATTAATGCTCTGCATATATTTTACTAGAGTTTACTTATCTATCTACCCCCAAGAATTCAAGTCAGAATGTATTCTAAAATGGAGATACTGAACATGGATACTAGCAATAACACCCTTTTTCGTGCTCCAGAAATGGAGATTAGATCTTTAAGAAATAATACAGCAACCTTCAATATTAAGGTATCCCTTGGTATCCCTTTTCTTGAATATGGGTTTACTCATGACTCAGAGGGGAAGCCTGTCACTGGTTGAACACCTGAGATGGGATTAATAAGCCCAAATATAGACACCTGCAATGTCTACACCTGACTTCCCTTTTCAGTCCTTTAGTAATAAAGAGGACTCTCTTTGGCAGCACTTCCCTTTTACCAAAGGAGGTGCCATCATGTCAACTGATCAAGCCATAGAAGGTCTGCGGTTCATCACTGGTGATGGATGGACCTTAGATAGAAGAATTCACTGTACAAACATCTGGAGTTAATGCACTTCACACAGCTGTTGACTTTTACTTAATATAGACCTACTCAGTGAAATCTGGAGTCAGATTCTTCTCATCATAAAGCAGAAAATTGTATCTGTTTAATTAATCATAACTCTTAAGTCAGGTGAGACGATTTTAATCATCACACCAGCTTCTACAGCCGGTGAGTTAGCCAGGGCTAGAGGGAAAGGAAAAAAAAAAAGGAAAACCAAACAACATGGTGTTGGGCCTTCTTGCAGTTTACTTTAACAAAAAGCCACCATTATTTTTACCCATAGCAATACACATTACAAAAGGGCTGATACGTGATTTATAGTGGCCTTCCTCTTTAAATCTACCAACCCTCGAAAGATGATCTGCTACCACAGAACAATTCAGCTGTCACTGCAGGGTGTGAATATTTGCTTTGGGGGTGTGCTGGAGTCTGGGTGTGAGTGTATGTGTTCATGCTCTTCCTTGTTCCTTTTAAACAAGATATATTTATTATTTCTATACAATAGTCAAAGAAATATGTGAGCTGCATTAGGTTTCATCATGTAGTATGAAAGCTCCACAATGGGATAGGTACACACTTTACTTAAACCTTTCAGAAAAACAGTGCATGGTAATGCCTTGTGCTGTATAATATAACCTCTGGACATGCTTCTTCCAGCAGGCTTGAGTTTACATGCTTTATTGTGGAATGTTCTTTAACATTTTCTTAATGAGAACTTGATGTTAAGGTATAAAGGCACTGGAGTTTTTTCTAATTCACAGCAAATTTTGAAGTTCTAACACCTTTTAAAATATATTAAAAATTAATATGTCTGTGATATAACAATCTTTATTATTTAAGAACTTAATTTCCCTTGGATTTTTTCCCTAGAACAAATAGTTAATATTTTTGATATAAACTAGGTTTCTAGTAGAGTCCAAATACCATTCTGTCACAATTTTATTTGTATGATAATATACTATTATTTGGATTTTGTGAAATTTTGCATTTAAATTAAATTAAAGAATATTCGCCTGAACAAAAACAACTCAGAATACTTTTGGATAGCTGCAGTTTGATTATTGTAGTATTCTGAAGGTCACCAAGGAAGGGATGCTGTAACTAAAGGAAGTAATTGCCTAAAATTTACAAACTAAACCATTCCAGAATTTCTTATAAATTTTGCAGTAGGGAAAAAAATTAAAACGTATGAAGTGAAAGGATACACTGGTTTTTTGCAACTTTACAAGGAATAGTTTGTTCAAAGTGTAACACTGGTTTGTTTATACTTAAAGGCAGAGGGTTTTTTAAGCTAAAATAATTACATCTTCACAACTGTGAAGCAGAAAGATCCAGAATATCTGCTTAGTTTACCACTGCTCGAGCAGTAGTAGTTCATAATTTTTATCATGTCATCTTCTTGAGAGACAGATCCTCTCACACGTTGCTTTTTCCCACTTTCAGTCCCTCTCCTTCCAGGATCCTAAACATTTTACTCCTGCTCTGCATTATTTATCTGTTTAGTGGCTTTGCTGCCCAAGTTTAAAAAATGTCTAGACTGGAGACCTGCAGCAAACAAACATGTCTTTCATATGCATTAAGAATTGAACAGGAGTTTTCCAAACATTTTAAAATTTATTCTGGAAGAAAATTCTTTTCGGGATGAGTTATGGAGTAGGTACCAGCTACTCTATGACATTTGGAAATCAGTAGCAGTATTTTTCCAGAGTGTACCTGAGGAGCTTGGCCCAAACAGGTTATGTAAATGGCCAGGTCATAAATCTCTTTACTGTGCATCCCCCAAAAGTGTTCAATTTGTGCAGATGAGTGCTACAAGGCATGCAGGTATTAACTCAGTCAAAACTTAATAGTAGACTATGCAAAAATCATGTCCCACCAGGGATTCAGCCAGCGTTTTCACGTGATGCTTACGTGATTCGCCACTTCTACCATCGTACAGCTGATTTCTCAAAAGATTTTGAAAAAGATGATTTGAAAATTGTTATTTTTATTCAATGAGAAAAGAAAAAATGGAACTGTATTTCTGCCTTCCTTTACTTTATCCTGGAACATCTTCTGCATTAGAATTAATAGAAGCTAGTGCATTCCCGAGAACACTTGATTTTCATGAATCACTGTTTTCCAGTTTAATCTTTTTCCCCTTTCAGCAGTACCCAGAATCATGGACAATGTTTTGTACAATGACTTCTTTGGATGAAACAATATTTGAATAACAAAACTCTGAAGTGAAGCAAGAATTTAAATTATCAATGTACTTGCTATATAAAAATTTTCCAGTTTGTGCTAAAGTCTTGTAAGGAATTTCATCCAAGAAACACAGCACAAAATACAGCAGCTGGACTCCTTCTAGGGCACAAGGCCGTGGTGTTTTATGCTGACCTTTGGTGCTCACTTGAAGTCTGGAGCCTGCTGGGGTAAATGTGCTGTGTACAAGGGGCTCAGGTTTGTACTCCTGGATTATAATTCCTCACGATGCTGGGTTGCTGGCTGCTCTGGAGGGATGAAGGTGCATTTCCTGCACAGAATATTTACAGTGGAGATGCTGATGCCTCTGACAATACTGCATGAATCTCTGCGTATCTGAAGGCATTGTCTATTGGGTCTCTTCCTTTTCCATTTCTGTTAAGCTTGTGGAAAAATCATTTGCATCAACCAATATATTATAGACATTCTGCTCTAAATATGAACCTTGAAGTGCCAATAAAGCGAGAAAAGGAGAATGAAGCAATCTTCCTACCTCTGTGAAGGCGTTCTGATTGGTCTGTAAGGTAACCTTCACCACTTCAAATGGGTTAACCACAACTGCCTCTGTCAACCCAGATCCCAAGCCGGCAACTGCAAATGCCTAGGAAAGTTCACATGAAAATTAAATACTAAGGAGTAATACTTCCTCTACATCAGATTGTGAAACCGAGGGGTACAATGCAAACTGCAAGACTACAGTAATGCAGCAGTATTCTATTACTAAACAACTTTAGCCTTTGATTAGATGCTGACAGTTCATGAAGACAATATGACAATAGCCATAAACCATATTCCAAAACAATCAAAACAAAATGTCATAGCACTCCATGTCCATGTATTCTCTTTTCAGCTGGAAGGGAAAATGTGGTACTAAATTATTACGCAAACATGGAAAAAGTGGAAAAATAATGTCCTCATGTTATCTTTGGGTGGGCTCTGAATAATAACACAAATATAAGCATAGTTATGCAGCACTGGAAAAAATAAAATTTCTGAACTGAGCATTAAGCACATAACACTAACATATTAACTTAAAAACACATGTAAAAAACTAAAATATTTTGGTACTTAGGCAAATTGCACGAGCAGAACGTTCACCTAGTAGGTAACAATCCTAGAAAGGTTTATATGGGAATGAGTGGCACACAGGGAAATGTCAGCATTCACTGCAAGGATGAATTAACTCCATTTACTTAGAAGCTGGTGACATTCCAGTCATAGATATGGAGATATTCTCTGCTTCGCTTTCCATCATGGCAGAGCATTTTAAGATACCTTTATTTGTTTTTAACAAAAAATAGTATTAAAATATTTAGGTCAATTGAGAAAATTCAGAGGGTTTAAATTTAATGATCACTTTACACATTTATTGCCTCCACTTAGCATCCCCCAACTCTCTAGGTGATGAAAAAAGTCCCAGGACCAAAATACATAATAATGAGTACATTTGATGAAATTCAAAGAAACCAATAGTAAGGAAAAAAACTCACAGTGAGAAAAAACTTACTTAACACAGAGGGATTTGAGCAGGGATTCCCGAGAGCTCAAGAAAGAGAGGAATGGAAAGTTAGAAGGGTAGTGGCAAACTCCAGTCTTACTGCCTTTGGAGAAGATTGTGTTACCAACAAGTTGATTTTTCCAGTAAGATGGGAAAATTTCATCTTCAGCCATGAGGCTGAAGTCAGTAGGAAGATGGTGCTAATGTATGCATCTGTCTTTTAATAATAAATGTTGCCTTGATATGAGGTCTGTTGAGGCACCTAGAAACATTCTGCCTGGCTTAGACCAGAATCTTCCTCAGTCTTCTTTTTCCCTCATTACCGTAGGACCAAAAATGCCTCTATAGTAACAGTACAGCACCAAAAATGTGAGGGGTTTCTGACTGTTCTATGTGTTGCTGTATCTGTTATATGAATCAGAGCAGCCTTTGGGCAGCTATTGCATGTTTACAAGTTTTCAGCCTATTTTCCTTCCCCCCAAAAAGTGCTGGGGTACCCCAGAACCTTCAACTCTGTTCTTTTCACTTGCTAGAGAACAAGTATCAGTCCCTCTATTTACACCCTAGGATGAGAATTGCTGAAAGATACCAGATAAAATAGGAGAGACAGCAAACAGCTATAGGGCCAGTGGAATAATTAAGAGAAGGAAACATGCTTCAACCTAGTTAATAGAATTCCATGACCATTCACTCACTGTAATTAAAGGGAGATGTAAATGGAAGCAATACTCTTTGAAAGAGACTTGAAATTACCAAAAGCTTTATAGCACAGCCTTGAAAAGATCAGTTGTTTCCTAAAGTTGTGATGTTATCATTGTGAAAAATAGATATTTACTATGATTTACATTCTTACACCACAGGAAGCAGTAGTTCTTATAAAAAGTGTTTTACTCCTAATGCACAATAGCAGAATCAAGATCTACATGTGAGAATGCAGATTACACATGCAAGCTACATCTTAGCCTTAAAAAATTTCTGCATATGTATATGTCCTGCATTTTGTTTTTAAACTAGTTATTTCTTGAGATGAATTCCTAACCCCACTGATGGAAAAGAGAGTTTTGCCATTTACTTCAAAGGAAGTGGCAATTTCTTACCAATAATTTATGTTTCTTTTAGAAAGTTTTTAAAGTAAGACTGAGATCTGTACTTTTGTTATAGCTTGCTGTGCCTTGGAGAATAGCACTTTGAGGTTGAAGTATTAAACTAGACACTATGTCATGAATAAATAGATATTGATAATGTTCGACTTTTTTTGTTATTTTGTAAGAATGAAGAATGACAAGCTGTAGAAAGACTCTTCCATGGTGGCTGTCGTTACCCATCTTAACAAATGTTATGACATTGTAGGGAATTATTTTGAAGACATTTGATACAAAACATAATTTATCAATTTTGATAAATTCTTATCAAGGTTTTCAAGGGACAAGTCTGTTTTTAAAAACTCTGGATTGAGCTGGACCCTCTAATTTTGGGCTTCTTCTGTGGGAGGAAGCAGATGAAACAGACTGTTCAGCACAAACACATTACATCAGAACATGAAGTTCTGTATCCATACATACCAGTCCTGGTGGTAATGACACATATCCCAGTAGCTTCTTGTATTGTTCAAAGGTGAAAAACTGCCAATAAAAGTTAGATGGAAATTGAATTGAAAAAAATTATTAGTTACTTAAGCAAATTAGTAAAAAGCAGACTACGACGGAGTTTCACTACCTCATATCCTAAGCAGCTGCATGCAGTTCTGCAAAATAAACATAAGCCACTTTTATTTCACACTCTATAGCAGTGTTAGATGTGCAAGAGCAGATAATCAGGCTTCAGAACTGATTTTTTTAGTGTGTCATGCATAATAGCAGCATAAGTGCAATTCAAGTAATACTTTATCTAAGAATTCACTTACATCATATAGGACATATTTTTAATTGATAAACTTTCCCTCTGGCATTAACTTTCATATACTACTTTAAATGTAGCAGCAGATATTACAATTTTCCCAATAAATCACCCCCACATCCTTAATATAATGTGCTGCCATCACTTTTGTATTTCTCAAACTCCAGTCTACTTCTCATCAGAGAGATATAATTGTGGATTTTGAAGATGGAAAGTCTGTCATTTTTATAATCTTCTACTGTCAACAGGCACATTTCTTTTTCTGTTCTCTCTTTACAAATAAATCTTTCAGTCACTTGTCTGCTTTCAAACAGTGGCACTTCAAAGTTCTGAGCATCTGCAATTCCTTAGAGGACGTCTTGAAAGTGGTACACTTGGGTGTTTGAATTTCAAGAAAGAAATAAGATCAGCTTCACCTGCATCGACAGGGTGAAAGGCGACCATTTGCAAATGACTCACTTTGCAACCTAACATTTCTTTCCACCCAAACCCACTAATTTTAAGAATACCTTCTGTGAATTCTTATAAAAATCAAATAAGTGAGTGGATTTGATCTTCCAAGAAGATGGTTTAGAATAACTCTGATTGCACTGAAGTCAGTAAGAAGCTTCCTGTTGGCATAGGCAAACAGACTTTTGCTGCCTAACTCCTTGTCTGTGGACATGAAGTCTAAGATGCATGGGTCAGGATATACACTAAAGAGTATATGTGACATTTTACTGGACAGATATCCTCTGAAATACAGCACACAATCTAGGCCACCATTCAAAAAACAACTCAGACTGCATCATATTCAAAACAGGGCTACCAGGACCATAATGGAGAACTTAGAGATTACTGGATGAAGACCGAAGGAGAATAAATGCTTTCCTTGTTTAGTTTAGCAAAAAAGATGCTGCAAGAGAATGAAAAACAAGGAAGATATGTAACATAAAGAAATTGGGTGTAAAAGTAAAATATACTCATAAATAGATTATGATTGGAGATCTGATGAAGCTTTCTTGCAACTAAAAGAATAGAGTCTTGAAACAGTCTTCCAATAAAAACAATGGGGAAAAATCTTAATGACTTGTAGGGGAGAGTTTGATAAGTTTATGAAGGAGATTATAGAACAAACCCCATAGTGTCTTAAATTCATATTCTGCAAACGTGTTGCTGAAGCCACTGAAAAAGCAGTCCAGTTGCTATCACATAAAACAGATCCGAGAGCAGTGAAAATGATCTTCTAGCATGAGGATGACAGAACTTGTGGGCTATAAAGAGTAGGTATCTGAATTCTGGGTAAAACCAAAAATATTGGAGGTGTTATTCCACATAATTTTCACATATGGAACAACACAAGGCCCCTAACCACAGCTCACTATTTGTGAGTCCTGTAATCTGTCTGAGAAGTATTCATGTCTTTGCACGCAAAATAAAGTGGCTTTTACACAGCATGTCTGGTCTGATGGGAATGAAGAACAAAAATATGTTGCAGTTCCACCAAGACTGCATCAGTGCAGGTTCATATCTCCTAGTACAAGAGCTGTCACATCCCAGACTAGCAAAAGTAAATAGCCAGAACTTATAACTTTCCTGTCTGCTTTCCGGTGTTGATCTGTAATATTTGATTAGTTCAGAGCAAGCTGGTTCAAATGAAGGTGGGATTCTCTGAAAGTCTGTGTATTTTGTGACCACAGAGGAGGCTACAATCGCTTCACATAGAATCTGGTCATGCATGAGACAATCAAAGTTCTTCACCACGAGAGGAAGGCAATGAGCAGTGAGGCCAATGGAGACATGGGAATCATAAGAAACATAAGGGAACAGAGTTTTCAAGACAAGACAGAAGGACTATGTGACCTGTGCTGAGTCTCAGCCAAAGAAGACAAGCTCCGTCCCTCATGGCTCAGTACTACAGACCTATGAGAACAAAACAGCTATTCCAGAAACCACGTGTACAGGAACATAAGTAACAAGCACCACATTTTCATTTGAACTTGTTTAGAACCTTGTCCTATGGCAAAGTCAATAAAATTTTTCAATCAAGACCTGCTTCAAATGAAAAGTCACTGGAATCATACCAAAACCGTTAGAGAATTGGGTGTTAATGTGTTAATAATACCACTGTTTTAAAGCAAGAGGGAATATGTACACATAATGCAAAATTGGGTTGTTAAATTCTGAAAACTGATAGGCTGATACTCTGGTCACTGGACAGATACTTTTTTATATCCTCAGTTTGGATTATTATATCATTTTGCAGAAAAGGTCCTAGAAGTGGGGCCCAGATTTTAACGACCCTCCAAAGAGTGTACAGATTGAATATTTATCTTGCAAGCATCTTGCAAATATGTTTAAAATTCTTTGCATTGGCCTTGACAATAAACAGAAAAGATAGAAGTGTTACTTAAACTCTAGGTCTATCTTTTTGCACAACTGAAGGTATTATGGAGGTAAAAATCTGACAAAGTGGGAGGGTAAGCTGCTTCACTGAACTAAATTAATTTCTTATTGTGATAAAATTTGCTTTATTCTCTCTCCAGCATCTTTCTAGTCATTGTTATCCTCTTAACCTTTAATGGAATTTCTGGTATTCCTTAATGTTTTCCATAGTGTTATAGATCTGTAAAATAGTTGTAATAAAGGCAGAAATACATTACCTAGCAATTTTTTGGTCTTTAAAATGTTACCTTAAAAATCAATAGCTTCCTAGAGTCATAAATAAAAGAACTACTTCATAGTAACAATGCTTTAAATAATTTTTAAAAGAAAACAAATCAATGGCAATGAAACTTAATATAAATGCTGCTGGGTGTACTAGAGTGGCTAGTATACATACAATTTTGCAAAAAAATATTTCATACTGTATCATATGACTTTATATAATGTATGTTGACCCAAAATGTTTTTAAAAACACAGCATAATTTGTCTTTTCCTCTACAGTTGTATTAAGTTAATAGCTTTGTGCAAAAAAAATTTCTCAGAATAAACATATTTAAAACATGCTTTTGTGTATATTATAACCAATACTGTCCATCTGGCAAAGATACAATTTAATTGAAGTTACACAGAAAATAGCCAAAGTACTTACCAGATGTCTCAATAACTCTAAGGTAAAAATATATGCTTGAAACAAGATGTCTGGGAACACATGAGCAATATAAATTTGCCCCAAAAGTTCATCTGTTAACCATTGTATTGGCATCATCATTTCTTTCCTCCAAGTTCAATCTAACAGAAAGTTATAAACTTTGACTTTTCATCTTCCAGAAATACCAGCTTTCTTTTTAGAAGGGAAATAAAAAGAGAGAAAAAAGAAATAGCAAGACAGAGATGAGAACATAGTTGACTAAAAATGAAGTTGTATCTTCAACACTTAATTGAAAAACTGTGGCTAAATAACTTCATTTTAATAGCTTTATTTTTACTTGCAAAAATACACAGCAGATAAATACAATGTTCCAGTAGCACTAGTACATTCCTTCTTAGTACAAAATCTCCCTTGTCTATTCTCTACACACTTTTATGACACTATAACTAGAAGCTTTCAAAAAAGTTCATTACAAACATAAAAAAAGGCTACTGGAACCTAGAAAATGCCTCTTTGATGTTTGTGCTTTCTCAAGTCTCAAAATCATTGGCCTGAATGTAGTCTTCCTCTAAATCTCACTAGTCATTTAGGCAGTGGAGAAGGGACAGCTTGAGGCTTGTCAAGATGAGGAAAACTATTAGAAGAATAAAGGTTGAAGAGTGGGCCAAAGGAAGCAGTGACTTTTCCTTTGGGGTCATAGCCAAGTAAGGTTAGCGGAAATTTGAAATAGGCTGGATTCTCTTCAGGTCAAAGCATGGGTAAAAATTCCACTTTGGATGTTAAAAATTGTACTGGCATATGACATCTCACATTGAATTTTTTCATTATACAGGTTCTTACAAGGACATTTTTTTTCAGCCCTGTTCTGCCACTGAATTCTTCTAATGTAGAATACAGCTGATGTCTCAAGGTAACTTAAAGTCATCCTGATGTCCTTGAATAGCACTAAATTTAAAGGAATAGTGTAAATAATAAAAGAGTTCAACTATTTAATTAAAACCCTCACAGGTTTAACATTTAAACTTGATTCTCATGTTTTCAGAACACTCAGCTCTCACATAAATGTCCAAGAACTAGGTAGAAAGCATCTCACTATGAGAGGAAAAGTAAGATATCAAAGGAGTTGTGAGCTTATGATGTACAAGACTTTGGGCGAACTGAGTCTGTTTAGCCTGGAGATAAGAAAGCTAGGGTGATTTAACTTCTGTCTTCCACCATCCAAAGTTTACACAGAAGAGAGCCAGACTTTTTCAGAGGCCAACAACAGAAGCATGAGAGGCAACACTCAAAGGTTGCAAGGAGGACTTGGACTGGATAGAAGGTAAAATTCTTTACAGTAAAACAGTTAACGACTGGAGAAGGAGCACAGAGAGGCTGCAGTCTCCATCCTTTAAGGTTTCAGAACTCAACTAGACATGGCATCTGAACAACATGCTCTAACCATGAAGTCAGCTCTGCTTTGCCCAGAGATCCCTCCCAACGTAACATCTTTTTATGATTCTACAATTATATTGAATATCATGGGGTTTAAGCCAATTTAATCAATTTGAGCAAAGGAAAGTGATTTGAAGTTTATGAATGACTCAAATTGGTAGGAAAAATCCAACTTGGGTTAGTATTTTAACTAAATACATGCTGGGATCTGAAAAACACCAGAAATGCTGTAAATCTGGAAGTCAGATTTACTTTATCCTGTTTCAAATGAAATTAAATGGGGAGACAGAGGAAACATCACAGTATGAAGAAAAAGAGTTGTTAGGAATCTTCTACATATCATCCATCTATTCTTCACTGATACTTTGCCATTAAATAGTTTTCCTGGTTTTATTAAATAATTTATTAAATAATTTTGAGATAAGTGACATATGTCACTTGCATCTAAAATGCCAGTGCAAACAAGAAGATGACATTACCAGAACTCTTTTAGGATTCTGTTACAAGGTCACATCCTGTCACTTTATACAAATATTATTCCTCTGTAAAGGAATTGGAATGTGAATGATTAATTGCAGACTAAGGACCAGAATCATATGCAGCCTTTTTAGAAAGAAACAACATAAAGAAAGATAGGAAAATCAAGACATTCTGTATAATAACTGTTTATAGACACATTTGGTGCAACTATGGAAACTTCAGAGTTCTGAAGTAAAAGACAAAGAAACGTTTGCTCTTAACACAATGGCCTCTTTGAAAGATTTAGAACTTTAAGATGATGTGCTTAATAATTAGGTTTTAATTTAAAAGATTGAAAGGCTCAACTGAAAAAACTGATATGTTGAAGTATTTTGCTTAGGAATGTTACTAAGATTCTATTCTACAAATCGAAATAAAGGATAATAAAAGAATATCAGATCAGCATTCGACAGAGAATACACTTTGATAGGCTAGCTTCTATAACTGTAAGAGAGCTGGAGTAAGATGTTTTGCACAATGAGGAGTTGTATCCATTACGATCTTCAATCTCTTAAAAAGTTAGAGTATGGAGCTGAGTGCTCTTTGGAGCACAAGAAAATTCTGGGCAGCACTTCAAACCTACTAAATAAGTACTTATTAGCGGCTTCTTTAATGGCTTCTTGTGTTAATTTATTAAGCTGTTAGTTGTTTTGCAAGTTGCTAGGCATTTTCAGTAAAACAAAATATCTAAACTAGAGGCAATTATGAGGCTAAAATATAACTTGAATTATTTTATTAATTCTGACAATATATAACAATTGCAATTTTTTTTTTCAGTAACATTTGATACACAGGTCAAAATTAGCTTAACATTTACAAGCCTTATCCTACACTTCTTAATCAAGGACAGTTTTTATTGTGCTATCAACAGGAAACTTTCCTCCTAGTAAAAATCAGAGGATTAATATGCCAAATAAGTTTAAGATTTTAATCTCGGTCAGTGGGGGAGAAATAAAATGTTTTACAGCTGCCACTGTCCCTACTTATATTTTTAAGGAGGGAAGCGTGGGGTTTTTACCTTCACCGCCCTTTTGGGTGTCTCAGCCAAGACAGGAGGAAGTATTCCTTTGTAGAAGCCAAGTAATCTATCGAAGAAAAAAATGAAATTATTTTTGTATGGATAAACAACATATCAATGCCATATTGCCAATTCTATTTTTGCTTTTGAGTAAAGCAACTAACCTTTCAGCATTTCCAGGCACGCAGACAAATAATGATACTCTGCTTACTTGCTAAGCAACTAACATGCTACCAATTATATAATGTGCTGGTGAGATGATACAAAGAAATCAGTAATGAATATGTAAAAATTCAATCAATTTTTTCTGAAATATAAGAAATTGTATTTAAAAGGTGAGGAATATTTTTGACAATGAAAAAGAAGTATTATTTCATTGTTTTAATTTGCTTAGCACAGCAATGTTTATATTAAAAACTGAAGTAACAAAATCACAAAATACAGATTTGGAAAAAACTGTGACTTCAGCAAGTTGCATACAAAAACACTGCTTGCTCATCTTCAGATGCTAGGTCAGACATAGTTTAAAGTTTAGTTTTAAACATGACTCAAAATGTATGAAGATTTTTTCTTTTAGCAACTTAGTTTTAACACAAGTTACTTATTCAGAGATCCATAACAGAATGCATGTATTTAAACTTGGAAAAAAACATTTGGGCAGTATCTTGTCACCGTATGTGTGTATTTTATACACACACACACACACACACACACACACACACATATGTATATGTATATATATCCATATACAGCCTGCTACATGCCAGCACACATGGCATGTGCAGGCAGCCTGAGCTCTGCTTACAAGGTCAGTGTAGATCCCTAATGCTGGGTCTTGGAAATGCTTTAAATGACAAGCAGTTTTCGAAATCCCCATGTGGGGTAGAAACAGACAGTTCTTGTCTGCCAGGTCTGCACACTAACCTGGACAGTGTATGGTGAGAGCTCAGAAAGGGATCTAATGGAATCACCAGAAGAATCATAGAATCATCAAGGTTGCAAGAGACCTTCAAGATCACCCAGTCTAGCCATCAACGCAGCACTACCAATGTTACCCCTAAACCACGAAACCACACCAGCCAGTGCCAGGCCCAGATGCCTCTCGAACACCTCCAGGGATGGTGACTCCACCACCTTCCTGGGCAAACTATTCCAGTGCCTGACCACTCTAATAGGGAAAAAAAGTTTTCGATATCTAATTTGCATTATCCCTGTCTTAGCTTAAGGTCATAAGTTACCTTGCTGGCCGACAACAATATAGCCTACAATTTATCCATCTTCAGAATGTATACACATTTATTTAGGACTGTAAGAGGTTTCTGTCTACACAAAAAAAAATTACTTAAAGCAAAGCATTTGTGTTTTTTAAAATGTTGAAAGGTGGTGATGTCGGAATGTGATGATTCACCTTTCTAAAGCAGCCTATTATTTGGAATATTTTTGCAGAGTGTGTAGGAGACATGACATCAATAGATTCTCCTATAGTTAATCTCTACATGTCAAAAGAAAACAACTAAATTCATATTCCCTATGTGAATTTAAAATACTACAAATGCTATAGGATTTTCCCCATCCTTCTTTGAATGCTTCTCTGGAGCTCTCTGCTTAGACTTCTCCAATATAAAAAAAATAATTTGGGCCTTGTAAGACGCTCCAGGCTGGGCATATTGCTTATCCTTAGTCTCAAGTAAGCAATGTATGAACTCCAGTCCATGACAAAAAGACACTTTGAGCATTTAATACAATGATGGTTTCATAACAAAATATTGAAAGGTAGGAGATTTAAGGAATTCAGTTAAGTCATCAGATGTTTGCATTTCCCCAAAGTCTTACCTTCCGAACATAAATATACAAATATATATTTATGTACCTATTAATATAGATATGGATATACCTATAGATACCTATAGATATGGATATAACAATATAAATATACTGGATCCATAGAACCACACACTCATAGAAACATAGAATGGTTTGGTTGGAAGGGACCTTAAAAATCATTTAGTTCCAACCTTCCTGCCATAAGCAGGGAATCTTCCACTAGACCAGGTTACTCTGAGCCAAATCCAGCCTGGTCTAGGTCTTTATTCTTAGTCCTGGGCCCGTTTTAGTCTTTAATGGGTCATACATATTCAGAGCATACTGCTGATTCAGCAAGCAATTGAAATGTCGAATAACTTCAAGATTTTAATGTGAGTTCGAACTGAAACTGAGGTCCAAGTAGGATCAGCTACAAGAACCCCGACCCCTGTAAACACTTTCTTCCTTTCAGCTCAGTCTAAATCCCTGTAGGCATATATACAACATGCATCCTGCTTGCAATTTCTACTACTCCACATGACTGGAATTGGAAAATTAATGTCCTCCACTGCTATAATAACTGGTGTAGCTCTCACTACAAAAAGTTAGACTCAGTCTTGGTCCAGATTTTTTCATTAGTAAGAGAAAGCAGAAAAATGTGCAGTGTAGAGCAACAATTCTGTTCTAAAAACACACAGCAGCATTACCCAGCCTTACACAGCACAACAGGTTCCTTTTCCAGGTTCCCTCTGTATACTCAAAGTGCATGCAGCTATTGGATATACAAACCTTGTAACATTTCCACAGTCTCTGAGGATCTCAGAGAAAACTTTTCAGAGAGAATGTGGAAAGGAAGGATATACTAGGAATTTGAGCAATACATTTGTCATCTTAGCAATCTTGTAAGGCAGGTAGTAGCTTCTGAAGGGCAATCCAGCATTATACTGCAAGTCGATGTTGAAATACCAGTGATTCAGGTCACCATTAGACCAGGAAGTAGATTATTTGAAAGTTCTAGAGAAATGGGAACTGAAAACATGAAAAGAAATTATCCATTGCTTCTGAATCACAGAAGAGTTGAGGATGAAAGGGACCTCTCGAGATAATCTGACCCAACCCTTTGCTCAAGAAGGGCCACCTAGAGCCAGTTGTCCAGGACCATGTCCAGACAGCTTCTAAGTATCTTAAAAGAACAACTATCCTTTAACGAAGGAGATCCCACAACTTCTCTGGGCAGCCTGTGCCAGTGCTCAGTCACCCTCACAGTAAAAGTGTATTTCCTGATGTTCACATGAACCCCTTGTGCTTCACTTTGTGTCCATTGCTTCTGGTCCTGTCACCGAGCACCACTGAGAAGAGCTTGGCTTCATCCTCTTTGCACTCTTCCTTTAGGTACTCGTGCACATTGATCAGATTCTCCTCTGAGCCTTCTCTCCTCCAGACAGTTCTGTCTCTCTCAGTTTTTTCTCATATGAAAGATGCTCCAGTCCTTTAACCATTTTAGTGGTCCTTCAACTGAACTCTTTGTATTATGTCCATGTCTCTCTTTTATGGGGGAGCCCAGAACGACCCAGCACTCCCACTGTGGTCTACCCAGTGCTGAGTAGTGGGGAAGCAAACACCTTCCTTGACCTGCTGGCAGCACACCTGCTAAAGCAGCCCAGGGTATCAGTAGTCCCTCTGGTTGCAGGCCATACTGCTAGCTCATGCCCAGTTTGGTGTCCATGAGGACCTACAGGTCCTATGCTGCCTATGCTGCAAATCTGCTTTCCAGCTGATTGGCCCCCAATATAATACTGGTGCATGGGATTATTCTTCCTCATGCACAGGACTTCACACTTCCCCTTGCTGAACTTCATGACATTCCTGTCAGACCATTTCTCCAGCACGCCAAAGTCCATCCGACTGGCAGTACAACCCTCTGGTATATCAGCCACTCTCCCACACTTGTATCATCAGTAAACTTGCTGAGGGTACACCCTGCCCCATCATTCAGAACATTAGTGAAGATGTTGAACGGAGCTGGATCCAGTACTGATCAATGGGGTACACTGTTAGTTCATGGCCTCCAGTTAGACTTTGTACCACTGATCACCACCCTCTGGGTCTGGCCATTCAGCCAGTGTTCAAGCCACCTCAGCAGGTAGTTACAGAAGCTTTTGACATCTTGTACCAAGCTCAGCTCCAAGCAGGCTTTGAATTCCCTAAACATCATATCCCTAAAAAAGTCTCTGCATGCTCAGGCTGTCTCCATACTCCTCTCATGTTACCTGTCCTTGCTTCCTCCTTCTGTATGCTTTCTTTTTTATGCTGAATTTTGCTAGGAGCTCTTTGCTCAACCACACAGGCCTCTTGGGATTTTTGCCTGACTTTCTGCATGCTGGCATGGACTTGAGTGGAGATGATCCTTGAATATTATGCAGGTTTCCTGGACCCCTCTTCCCTCCAGAGCCCTTTATCACAGGACTTTTCCAAGCAGACCCCTGAATAAGCCACAGTCTCTTCTCCTGAAGTCTAGGGCTGTGAACTTGCTTTTTGCCCTGCTCCCTCTTCTCAGGATCTGAACTCCACCACCTTATGGTCACGACAACCAAGGCTCACTTCGACTGTCACCCCAGTGAGGCCCTCCTCATTTGTGTGTTAGAGCTCCAGGGGAACACTTTTCGTTGACTCTTTCACTTGCATGAAGAAGTTATCATTAATGCTGCTGGATTGCTTATGCCCTGCAATGTTGTCCCTCCAGAAGATATCAAGGTAGTTGAAGTTCCGATTAAGGATCAGAGTCTGCAAACATCAGGCTGCTTCTGGCTGTCTCTACAAGGTCTCATTTGCTTGTTGTTCCAGGTCAGGCAGCCCATAGTAGATGCCTGCTATCAAGTCACCATTATCGGTCTGCTCTTTAATCCTTACCCATAAGTTGTCATCACTCAGCCTCAGGCAGAGCTCCATGCACTCCAGTTACTCTTCCATTGTCTTCCTGGCCAGCCCTTCCTAAAGAGTCTGTATCCCTCCACAGCAGCACTCAGTCCATTCACCGCATCTCTGGGATCCTGACGAGGCCCTACCCTGCAGCTGCACACAGATCTCTAATTCCTCTCTTTATGTCCCGTGCTGTGTGCCCTGGCGTGCAGGCTCTTCAGAGAGACTTCCTCACCCACATGCAAATGCTTGAGGTGACCCCACTTGAGCCCTGTTTTATCCATCTTGTGTTCCTTGTGGTTCACATCACCCCAGGCGCTTTGCTTGGCATCCTCTCCATCCATCCCTCAGAGCTGTGGTAACTCCCCTGTTCCCTCAGGGCTCCTGGTTTAAAGCCCTCTTTACCAGGTCAGCCACCCTGCAGCAATTATACCTGTGCAAAGATACCGCTCTGCACGTGATGTCAGGCTGATCTGCTTATTTTAAGGCTGACATAGAAGATTTTCTGCCAGAGGAACCTCTACCGTGAACCAGGAGAATCTGCAGATCCCAACAACTATATTCATGGCTCTATGAGTCCCTAAAATGTGAAGGGATCTGTAAATGAGTTTCACTGCTTTATTCCTCCTTTGTGGAAGAAAATCTCTTCACAGAAAACAGACAGGAAGGAGTTAAAGTCTATTCCTATGGAACACATTAAGTTTAGAAATCTAAAAACACATGAAACTTTGAGGATATACATCCATATATGCAATATGTAATTCAGTAAACATGGTAAGAACTAGCTCAGTATTTAATTATGAGCTGTGGTTTAGGGTTTTTTTTCCCTTCCTGATTTGAAATAGAAACAGAAAAAAGGTTAGTAAGCACAGCCAGTCAGATGAAAGGAATAAACGAAAGGAGGAAGTAGAAGACAATCCCATCCCATCACTGCCTATTGTCAACTGACTAATTTTTTGCATAAAGTGTAGTTGCTTTTAGAACCTCCTCTGCCTGAGGTGGAAGACAAGATGCTGGCCTCAACTTTTACAAATAACGTTTTACAAACTGTACCCATTAGTTATTTCAATCTTTACAGAATGAACCATTTACTTAATTAAAAGAACTAGCATGATAGCAATAAAAACTTGACTGGCTTTGCCAGTCAAAAAGTACATACACGAACAACGTTCTTATACTTGTGTTTTGCTTGGCCAGTCGAGTTAGCCTATTTGCTCAAAGAGTATGAAATTTTTCAAAGTCAGCTAATGAACAGTGATGACATTTCACATTTGAGAGATATTATCACCTGGACTCAAGCCTCCCTTCGAAAAATTGGTATTCAGAAAAATTATGAAACAGCAGCAATGGCAATCACTTCAGGGTCTGATAGAAGAAAGAGGAGATGACATCATATCCCTAACTGGATACACTGGAAAGAACAAATAAATTTCTAACAGAAACACAGCTACATCTTATTTTGTTTCAGCATTAAGGTTCTAAATGAACATCACCATTCAATTGTATTCTGGGCAAGAACCCAAACTCATCTTTGCAGCAGTTGATTTTGAAACATTACAGTCAATCACATCTTCTCAATTTGTTCTTTCAGGCTTTCCCTATCCTTCTGGTTTCCATTTCTTGTTTGGAAGCCTTAAGTCATTCAGCCTGGCAA
The DNA here is from genome assembly GCA_013398955.1 of Callaeas wilsoni. Lineage (NCBI taxonomy): Eukaryota > Metazoa > Chordata > Aves > Passeriformes > Callaeidae > Callaeas > Callaeas wilsoni. The sequence goes on from VWPU01008825.1 coordinate 49,978, forward strand.
GACGACCAATCTAAATCAGTTATTTTCTCCGAATTATACTGAAATTGCGATCTTGCTTAGCTTGTTGTTTTCTTCCTCTGCCTTTCACATAATTTTCCCTTTAAGGATCTAATAAAGCTGATTGAAGGCATAAGCACAATATTCTCTTTCTTTTGTTGTTGTCAAACCCAAGGCATTTATCCACATTGTTTTATAATTGAAACAAAAAACCTCTTAGGTCCAATTCTGCTTTCATTACCTCTGCATTATCCCAAGTATAAATAAAAGACCTGGCTTTCATGACCACATCAGTTACATGAAACAAATGCACAACTTTCAGATTTTACAAAATGTTTTATTTAAACAAAGGGAAGGAATTTTGAAGACATGATTGGTAAAAAGGTGGGTTTGTTCAAAAAGACGAAGAAAATATGTTTAAATATAATTAAATTTGCTTAGAATTTCATTTATATCAGGAAAAAGGTACCATTCAATTTCATGGTATGTAGCATGTTGTGAATTTATTACTAACAGAAAATAAACAATTGAACACAGGGTAATATTAATTTAATGTAACTGTAGTGTGAAGTGATCTTTGTGTTGACCTAGCTGGATATTTAAAAGATTTTAAATTCCCAGAAGTTTCAGAAAAATAAGCAAGTGCTTAGTGAAGGCAGGCACAAATTAGTACCTACTGCTGAGAAGAAGAGACTTATATTTAGCCATTTATTTTGAGAGCTGCAAGCCACTAACCAGTTCACACATGTAGTCCACCCTCAATCCCAGCATTTACAACCATTTGCCCAGCTGAAGAGGTGGGCCATAGGGAAGGCTGACTGTCATCCTGGGACAACTGGCACAGAGTTCAGCATGCTTGAAAAGATATTAAAGGTTGGACACATTCACAGAAAATCGGGCTTGGACTCTTTGTTGCTCTCCAAAAAGGTGGTTTTTTTTTTTTCCTTGCAAAGTATGTTATGTATATTATCCTACTGCAAATCTTAAATATGCATCTCTACAGGAACCCCATATAAACCTATCAATGACACAGTTAGCTAAGCTGGCTTCTGAATTTCTATTATGCAACTATATTTCTTTATTCTGTGTCTGCTATACAGATATCTGCCATTTTAGACACTGGCACTAAATACTAGATCCTTATTTTCATAGCATATTTCACTATTTTTTAACCAAGCTTTCATTGCAACACCTAGGAATTAAGGAAAAACATAAACATTTTTTGCAGCAAGAAAAACAGAATTATACGATACCCAGTGCCTGTAGTAACACTGTTACACTACATGCTAAAAGAAGAGCAAGTCTCCAGCTATAAGAATACTAGAAGCAGACCAATTAATGAAAAAAACCTCTCAAATAAGTTAGGACAACACGCTGTATGAAAAGCGACTGGTTAAAAAGGAAGAGGCTGTCGGTGAAGGCTATTAAGATACTTCAGGAAAGTACTAGCAGTGGAGAAGCTGGCTCAGAAACAATCAGACTGGCCAAGAAATGGATTAATAATCAGCATCAATCCACCTCACTTATTCAAAATGACAGTCATCACTGTATTTACTGCATGTGGGTCAGATTATGAAGTTATTATGATCCATCATCCATGTGACTGTTATTCTTACTGAGAAATGAGTCTTTCTTCCATGAGTTTTAATCACCTTTCAATCTCTTGGTCAAAACCCTTGCTAATTTTTTGGCTTTCTAAGCTGCACTCTGAATTTATGTGAGTTACAGGATGCACCTAAATATAAATCCCTCAAGAAACTGAAAGATGAAACCTTTTCCTTCCCTGTTTGTGTCTGTGGCAGTAAAAAGTAAGAGTTAAAAAAGGAATCTTTGTTAAAATTTCTTTCTATTCAAATGATGGTTTTTTATACTTTTTTACTTTTATATATTATTTACATATTTCTCACATGTTTTCTGTGTTTTGCTATACCCAAGCAACTAAGAAAAAATAATCTAGGAAGGTGAAGGCATAGCCTCGCATTGTAACACACAACATAGCCTCAACAGTTTCCCACGGGTGGAAAAAGGACATCTTGTTCTGGATTTCTGTACCAAAGGATGATTATAAATTAGTTATTTAAGTGGTACATCGTATGTGTGTACTGCTTGTCCAACAGATTAATGTGAACTAAATTAGATAGGATTTTAAAAATGTAGATATGCTCAGATCTCTGCCGCTTTCTCTGCAAGTGCCAGGGCCTGTGAAGCTGGGCTGGCACTGCTTCCAGGGGGTAAAGGGGCAGCCTGGGAGGGTGATGGGGGCTGGCAGGCAGTGAGGACCTTGGCAGCTGCATCACCTCTGCCGCTCCCCTGCTGCCAGTCCGGCAAGGCGCTTGCTCTGCAGGGCTCCCGCTGCCTCTGCCTTCCAAGCACTTTCCTTCTGGTTGGCCCCAACACCAATGAATGAAATACCAGTTTGGCCCATGCTTCTGAGAAGCCTTCAGCTGGTCTGTTTGATGTATTTCCTGTTGAAATCAGTGCAAATGGCAGCGTTATTATCACTGGCAGCTGTCTTAGCCTCTTACAAAATTACCTGCATGTAATCACTAGCTGGGCTGTAGAATGGGTCTACATGTCTCGTTTCTTACAACTGACAGCATTTCTTCCCCCAAAGACTTTCCCTCTAGCTGCCCCTTTGTTTGCAAGAGGAACAAGCTACAGACATGCCAAAACAGCTTTGCCTAGAGCTTCTGAAACAGAAAAATTCGTCATTGCATTTTGGGTTGTCAGGATTGGCAGAATGTTTCATTTGTTCAGAAGGAGTTTTAGTTGTTCAAACACTAGAAGAAAATTTATGGGTTTTTTTCCCCTTTTGCCAACAGTACTGCCATAACTGGTATGACAGGAAGCAGTCATTGTTTTAAAGTAGCTCCACACCTATGTCTATTGAAGCTAAAGAATGCAAGAAAATGATTTTTAGTTTTAGTTTTGATACTAGAGGAAAAAAATAGATGTTTTGGAAGATGTGCTTAGAAATCTGTGTCTGACAATAAAAAATGAAAATCACAGAGAGGATAATTAGATGTGTTTTCTGGAAAAGACTGACAGCATTTCTCTGTGTTAAAATGATGCCGTGATTCATTAAATGAAAAATCATGAGATGAGCAAAATTTCTGGGCTTGCCGTGGGAATGTGTTCTACTTAAATTGCTTGCGACTTCATAAAAATACAACATTAAGTTGTTTTAATTCCATCAGAAAAAATGTGGCTCAGGAAGGAAATTTTTGATTGCAAGTTAATGTTAGCCTTCATTGGAATAAGTTATACTCTTCGATATCCACATGCATAATCCCTAGGGAGTTATATGACGCCATGTATTCTTTCCCATCTGCTAGTTAAATATGAGATTCAAGAGGCTTTCAGTGTCATTATACAGATTAGTGACTCTCCCAAGAGGAATCTAGGTTCATGATACAGTGAATAACTCACAATGAGATTCTGAAGACCAACATTCAGAGATCATTTTGTGTTTGTATGAGTTTTGCACCTGCAATTATTTGTGCTTGTAATTTAGGTTACTTAGATGTTTTTAACTTACAGATGCAATCAGTGATGTAGATACTTAAACTGAACTGAACTGCAGGCAACCATAACTGCAGGTGCAAAATTTTGTCTGCAATTATTTGAATTCATAAACACATCCATCTTCCAAAGTCTAAAGTAAAACTAGGCCAGTAGTGATTTTATAAAGTATATTTAACAAACTAAAAATCATGAATAATTTTTCCCAATTTTCAAAAAAGCTCACGACTACTCTTTTTAGCATTAAAAAGAATAGGGCATGATTAAATATATACAGACTTGAACTAAAAAATTTGGTTTCATCTTTCAGCATCTTGACCTTTGAGGTGTTTTTCTTACTTTACAGTACCTGTAGCAGGAAAACAAGGAAAGATCCCGGAATTTGTAACAGCAATACTGCTGAGAGTTGCACCAGTAGAGAGCAAAAGTGCTACATGCACTGAGATCAAAGTGTGCAGAATTCGTAGCACTACTCAGGCAGTGAACAGCACCATGAGCATGTACACATACTGGCACTTGAATTTCCACCTGGCAGGCAGTAGTGGCATCTAGACATACCACGGGAGTGAAAGGTATTGCTACACAGATGTGTGAGGAAACTTGTATGAATGGCAGCTGCCTGCCTAAAGACAGATGAATACCTGTGTTTGTCATCAAATATGGATGCTCTTATATGAAAGTTAACAGAAAAGTTTTAAGTACTTGGGAGCAAGAAAATAATTCCTTGAAAAGCATAAATTTCCTACAGTTACAGCTACTGTCCCTAGGTACAGAGACAGTGTCATAGATCTCTTCCTTCACCTTTGGAGGGCCAGTGTGATACAGCGAGGGCACAGGTGTGAAACACAGCTCAGGCCCCTCGTTCCAGGCTGCTCATCCCAGCCCAGGTTACACTGCTTAAGGAAACTGTCATAGGAAGATCTACATCACACACTGACAGTCATGGATGCAGGAGCAATGCCGGAAAGGATACCTCCTACTCCTCATGCACCTAAAATGTCCTAAAAATACCGTATGGGTTAACACATTTTCCTCAGTGTTACTCCCATCTAAGAACAAAAAGAGTTAACAGTTAATTCGAAATTAATTTTTTTTAATCATAATACATTTTAAACATGAAAAGTCGCTTTTCATTCAAGATGCAGCAATGTTTCCAAACAGATTCTACCTTCAGTTCTATCATCGTCCCACAATATGATGACATTTTTCTTGTCCTTCTCGCACAATTTACAACATAAGGCACTATGATGTCATGTGATTACTTTGTGAGGTGACTAACCTTGACTCTGAGTTTCTCTAAGAGAAAACGGACAAAGAAGGTAAGGTTAAAGGACTGAGAAATTAAGAAGATTTACCAAAGATTTACCAAAGGATTCTAAACAAACTTCGACTGTTAAACTATTAGAAACAGATTTTTCAAGGATTTGCAACAGGGATATACCTTTATGGTGAAAATCCTGCTACAGAGACGTGATTCAGAGTTATGTAAATACTTTTTGAGACCAGATCAACAGGCAAGGCAGATGTGCAAGGAACACTGTAGAAGCTGCTGTCCTAAATATAAACTCCTAATTATCCTAATTGTTATTATTATTACGTTGTATTATTCAGTGATCTACTCTTGTTTTATGTAGCCTTGTCTCACCTCCCAACAGTGTCCTCATCTGCATAGACATCTGTAAAGAAACCTGACAGGTTTTTTCTTAAAAATTAATGGAGTCTGTTTCTCGGTGATGTGGCAGTTTGTACTGGATTATTTATTTTTTAAAAAAACTTGCAATGTGTTCTTTGAGCAGCAGACCTGCCTCAGCAGGTTTAACCTGAACATCTCTTTTGAAATGTTTTCTTTTTCTCAATATACTCTTCTGAGCCAGCACTCTTAACAACTTGAATTCTTCTGCAGAAAAGAAATTTTGCCACTTGGGCATTGAATAAGCAAAACAAATGAACCCTCCCTCCTAAGTTACCTTAAAAAAGCATAAAAGGTATTTTACTTTGAAAAAATGAACAAATCGTTTCATATAGCAATTCAAGTAAACACAACATGTGCTATTTTACAGTCTATAGCGTGGTTTTTTTTGTTTCAAAACTTTCTGCATTTTATGACTTAAAACAAAAGTACCTTTATAACCGTCAACATGTCAAAAATAAAGTCATTTTTGACCAAATTTGCTTTTCTTCTAGATCTCTATTTTTCTTTATGTTTCCAAAAGAGAATTCTTTTTCCTTTGTAACTCGCAAACACACCATGAGGCTTGCTTGGTAACCAGCTCTGTGCTGGATCTAGAATTCAGCCAGATTAGCCAGAGATGAAGGTTACATCTCTACGCAGCACTGTTTGCCATGATCTCACATCTAAGTGTAACTACAATTTGCAACCACATTACTTCCCTCTTCACCATCATCAGGGAGCATTACAAAGCCGATATAAACAACACTAGACAAGACTCAGTGATTGCCTGGTATTCTAGAGAGCTGATGTAGAGACATGTGAAAACTTTATCTATGGGCAGCACAGCCAGCAAGGACACAAGAACACACCTATGTTAACTGGCGTAACAGACTGCTTCCTTGCAAACAGATATGGAAGACAAGAAAGTCTCTGCTACAAGCAGTTTTGCAAGATGAGGGTGGGCAGAGAGCTCCAATTGCAATGATTTGGGCTCTGACCGTAGCAGGTCTTGAAGGAACACATGGTAAAGTCATTTGGAATGCCAGGCACCCACAGGCAATGCTCCAAAAAAAAGCATCCAACTCGATCAGCATTGATACACAACACAGTAGGTTCTTCTATGGGTTCTGTTTTGCTATAAGGTAAAAATCCTGAAAAGTCCATGAGTGTCAGTGAGTTTTTAATAAAATGTGTGTCTATAGTTCAAGAAGAACTACACCACTTATTATTTTGTACTGAAACTATGTAAAACTGGCAACACAGCAAAAAACCCTCCAAAACTCAGCAGTGTTGTCAACAGCCTTGTGTTCTCCTTTTGGGTTACAAAAATTCAGACAAGGATATCACCTGAGGCCAATTGAATATCATCTAAAAAGCTGCATAAATAAAACATTGGTGAACTCATAAATTGCTAAGCATTAGTATTTCTGAAAGCTGTAGTTTATCTTAACTTTTATTTTGTCATGATGCTCTGGTTGGTTTATGATGAGTTTTTCTTCCAGGGAAGAAGATATGTTTTAGGAAAAAAATTTTTACCCTTTCTCGTGTAATAGTGAGTAACAGATCTATGGACAATTCTCTAGTGATTGACCTCTTACTGAAGTCAAAGTAGCCCTCTTTATTTTAATAGCATTTATACCATATCTTTTGCAAAGCTGTTTTAAGAGACTTTGGAGCACTTAATTACCCTTTTGCTTTCAAACACTATACATTCCTTAACTTTTTCTCTAAGCATCCAAGACCTTTTTGTACCTGTGGTTCTCCCTTTATATTTTTCTGCTTTTTATCTATGAAGGCTATAACCCCAGTTCCAAGTTAAAGATCTTGTTACCATTTGTTTTCCAGAGACAGAACAGAGCATAGTGCTATGTTCAGGCTTTAAGCAAAAACAGTGAATCTAACTTATGAATACTAATATATGTCTATTGTCCCATACAGATTTATACCACTAACAAACACTTACAGCCTTTCATAAATTCTACATTTTGATTCACGGTTCTTAACAGAAATGATTTTTTGGTTTAGAGACTCTTAAAAATGGCTGAAGTATGTCCTGATAATGAATGTCTAAAACTTACATTTGGGGATATAAAAAATCATAAATAATCAATAGAGTGGAAAGAGAAAAGCAGTGCTTCCCATCGTCTCCAGGGTCTGGCCTACATGGACCCCTTAGAAACCACAAAGAATAAAGCAGTGCCTCGTAACGTAATGAATACTTGCACGTAGTAGAAGTACATGTACCACGTGTGCAGAGACAGAATGAGGCAGTGCATGGAGCCCTGGTACTGCAGCTCGAGTCTGCTACCATTTGAGCTAAAGCAGAACTACATTAGCTGGCACCAACAGCAGTTCATTTATCCTGGCTGCAGGCAAGCTGTCCTAAGGCAGCAGCACAGCACACACACAGCCACAATCACTCTTCAAGCAAAATGAGTAGAGAAAGGAGCTAAGTAGAAAAATACAACTTTGTATTAAGTTTAATGTATTATACCTGCCTAATTAATTCATTTTTCAAAGTTATTTAAACCTCTGGGAATGCAGCTTTCCTACGAGACTTTATATTCAAGTGGCACTATATCACAGCAAGTCAAGCACATAGAATCATCTTAGAGATGACAAATAATAAAGTACTACTTTAGATTTTCAGCTTATTCACTCCATATTTGTTTGTGATGATGTGGTAAAAAAAATGCTTTGGATCTCATTTTTAACCATTTTACTGGACATCTGGTGTTTGCTGCTTAAAGTTTCACTATTACCAGGGTCATTGTAATTCTATAGCACATCTGGGCCAAATTCCCTGGCAGTTTTTAGTGAATTCTGTGGCAGTGGAAACATCTGTAGCTGTGCACAGTTCCACACACAGAGAATTGTGAGGAGCTGCAGAATTTTCTTGGACGTTTTGCATTTTGGTGTCCAGGAAATTACCCACTGGTAATGGATGATCTTTTAGTTGTGGCTTTTTTCTTTTTTTTTTTTTTTAATCTTCTGTGGGATATGTCCAAATCAAGTAAAACCACATAGATTCTAATCACTAACATTTTATTTTCATCAGTTATTAAAGAAAACACTGGTGCCTCAGTCTTCATGTTTTCAGAAGTACACACAGACTTTGGAAACATTTTCTTGGAAGTGGGTGAACTGATGCAATGTGAAACTGGCCTAGTCACTGAAAATGTTGAGAACTGCAAACAAAGCCTAGACCTGAAGAGTTGAAGAGAAGTTTAGCAAAACTTTGTCTTGCAACAAATGACCAGGCACAGTATATCATTAATTCTTATCTTTTAAGGTAAAAATAGAGATTAAAAAAGTAAAGCAATATCATATATCTGCCTGCACAATCAACTTTTGTGTTAAAAAACTTTTAACATTTAGGTATAGTATAATCTAAGTTTCAGTCATTCTTTTTAAAAAGATAGAATAAAAATATTGCTTGTTACAGTGAAAGGCCAGTGAGAATGAATGTTCTGGAAGAAACAGTTTCTTAGTTCCCAGATCCTGAAGTACCTGTGCCAACTGCTTAGGATAAAATCAGTATGTTACAATTGCCTGGACTTGATCCAAAACTTTTCTTGCAAAAAAACAAAAAACCCCAACCAACCAAACAAAAAAGAAAATTCTAACACCAGGTTTCTTTCCAGTAGTGTAACACATCACTGATTAAATCACCAGAGGAGTAAACTCTATTTGTTCTGTTACTTGCTGAGTGACTGAGCAGTTTGTGTTGTATGTGCTTGGACTGGCAAAGTAAAATACCATCTACATCTCAGCCTAACTCCTAATCTGAATTATGTGCTAAATTCTTAAGAATTATAGTAAAGATATGGAAAGAAGGAAGGAAGGAAGGAAGGAAGGAAGGAAGGAAGGAAGGAAGGAAGGAAGGAAGGAAGGAAGG
>VWPU01008825.1:59117-257976 GCA_013398955.1 Callaeas wilsoni
AAGGAAGGAAGGAAGGAAGGAAGGAAGGAAGGAAGGAAGGAAGGAAGGAAGGAATAGGGAGATTGCGGGACAAGAGTGGAAGAAGTTAAAATGGTATACCTGTAATGGATGTGTAACGAGCATTTATGGTTTGAAATTCTTTTCAGGGTGACTGAAGGTACGCTCAATAGGGATAAAACTCCCTTTCAGTCTGCTGTATTTGTTCTCACACAGGTTAAACACAACATTGGTCTTGAAGACGGGGAATATGAGCAGCAGTCTAGGTGGAATGCAGAGAAGAGCCAGAAAGAGCAAGAGACGATGCCTGGAACAGGAAACCTATGATATTCCCTACTTGACTGAGGCAGAAATTCCTTCCTTCCCCCCAAACTGTAAACAGGCAATGCTCTGAGTCTCCAACAATAAACCAATCCCCCTCTCCCCAAATGGATTTCCTTTTTATGTCAAAAGACTAATCCATGCTATCACATCTTCATCTGTATCCAATCATGCCTAAAAGGAAGGAAAAAACCCCTCTCTATCATGCTTCTAGTCAATTGTGCATTAAGAAAAAATAATCCCTCTTGATCCCTGACAGTGACTTGCTGAAGCTCTGAAGCATGATGTAAGTACAGTCATTACTATAATGCAAACGTCCAAGTGTTATGGTAGGTTCAGGGCACTGCAAGATTTCCTGTTCTCAAAGCTTAATACAAGACAGGAGATGAGTTACGAGACCAGACTGCAAACTCAGAAGGGACCCCTTAGGATACATCATTTACTCATACAAGTTTTCACCTAGAAACTACATTAAATAATATTTGTAAAGACTTAAGTAATGGCCCTCCAGCAGAAGTCCTCCAGATGATTGTTGCAGTGTTTTTCTGCATTCAGAGAAAGCTGTGTTTGAAGGTTGCACTTGCTTAACATCAGGTTCCAGGTACTGGCTGTGGTGAGGAAAGCTGAAAATCCATGAACTTCTAGGTGCCAGAAAACTTCTTCTATAGGTGAAAAATATATCTATCCATAGCAATCAAGTAACTTTTCAATACTCTATTTCACAACCAGAAAAACTCAGCCCCTCCATTTTTATGAGACAAGATTTATCTTTCTGCTGGTACAGTTTTGTAGACCTCTCAAGCTTCTTCATATTTCCTCAATATTTTTTTAAACATGTTGATTTAATGCAGTATTTTATCAGTTGTGTTATCAAAGTTATATAAAAAGGCAAAATTCTGTACTTCCTTACTATGCCTTGGTTGTGTATGCTTTAGGATTGCATGATCTTTTTTGCCATCATACAGTTCTAAAAGTTCCTGTTGTGTAACTATCTTTAACAATTATTTTTTTTCACCTAAGACAATGTTGTCTGCATTGTTGATACAGTAAGTATAATCTCAGTTTTGATATCCCCTCGATTTGCTCTGTATTTGGCCATATGAAAATGCCTTTAGTTGCACAGTGACCATGAAATTTGGTGTAATTCTAAAACAATAATCTGTTCTCACTTACTGCCCCACCAGTTTTTGTGTCTATTGAAACAATTACCAGCTTCATTAAGTGTTTGCAGGGAATAAAACACAATACTGATTCTACAGGGATAGGTCTGGGATGAATTATACATTTAATTCTAGAGATAACAACGGCTTTGAAGCATTCCCAAACCAAGCTTGAGAAAAACAGAGACTTTAACTGATAATATTTTGGTATGCACGTTTAAAGTGTGTGAAAGTATTAGTTTCACTTCAGGGATATTCTGAATTCTTTCATCTGCCTGGCAGGCAGAAAATTCATCCAACTGCCAGAAAAGTCACCCCGCAAAGATAACTGGGGCATGATTCCACAAATCCAATTTAGCTCCATTTGAAGTTCCATTTGGTATATTGGTTCGCTGAGTGAGACAGATTTTTTCAAGAAGTTATTTATATAATCAGTATTGAATATTATAGCACTAAAATCATAGAAGGTGAAGCCCTTTTATCTGATTTATGTTATCTAGGTAAATTATTTTCTAGGTGTTGTAAATAAATAATGTCAACAATGACGGGAGAATGTTTGTACTCATAAAGGACAATTATCATTTATTTCATTTCTCAAGAGATGAAATGACAGCTATTTTCTTTCCGTTCAATAGTAACATGTACCACTTTTCTTCCTCATGTGAAAAAGGACTTCCTAGTTGTGATGACAGAAAATGGCTTATGAAAATATTTAAGAGCTAATATCACATGGCCAGCCGATTTTCAATTTAGCAATCATGAAGGTAGTGAAAATGGCTTGAGGAATTAAAGCCAAAGTTGTAAGCTACAGTCTTACTGATAACAGAATTACCAATTCTTCGCCATCTTTTAAATAAACCATTTCATCTAGTTCATGTTGTTTTTCTTCATTTTGCACTCCACTTTATGCTATAATCACAGCCACAGACATTTTGGTGTCCAGGGAGTATCTCCAAACCCCGGCCACTGCCCCCACCAGCCCTCCAGCCAGCTTCCCTTGCTTTTTTGTTCTCTGCTCTTCCCAGGTGGCAGCTGCAACAACTGAAATTTACCATATTTACCTCTAACAGTTTTGGCTATTGAATTCTGGTTTCACATACATTTAAACCAGCACTGCTGTGAAAGAAGAAATAATCCTATTTCCCTCATTTTCCTTTCCCAGTCGCTCTGTCCTGCCTCCACAATAGCCTGTCCATTCTGCTGGCAAAAGGTCTGTGTGTGACATGATGATCTAGCCAGGGGCAACCCTTCTGGATTACCAACACATTTCAAGTGGCCAGGTTAATATGAACCCAACCATTTCTCCAACATCCAAGACTCCTGATCAGGTGCAGAAGGGCATGTACTGGCACGAAGGAGAGTGTGGCACAAAAGCAGGAATGCACGACTCTAGGCACACACTAGAAGTGGCACACCACTTCTTCTTCTGGTGGCAGAGCAGGTTTAAAGCATCCATGAACCATGGCTTTGGTTAGACAGAAATCAGGATGTAGTCTATTATGTTTTCCTCTTTAACTTGGGTTTTGATGTATGGTTCACATCTTGCTCTGTATTATACTCCTCCAGCTGTGCTACAATAATGGCACCTTTACCCTCTCATCGGGCAGTAATTTTGAATTAAAAAGCCTCTTCTAGGAATGGCTTCTAAAGTACAACACATACCACCTCGTGAATGTGGTAACCGATACGCCAACATTCCAGAGTGCTAAATAGGTGAGGATGTTGGCTTTCAGGAACAATCCCTTGCCAGATAATACTTCATTATCTGACAGACCATCTGGTTTCCAGTCCATCAATGCTATATTACTACAGTCAGCTCTCTTTGCTTGATTATTGCCCAACATTTGTATTACTTTGTAAATAACAGAACTCTAAAAAAGAAAAAGAATCTTCCACAGACTGAGCAAGACAAATCACCACTTGCTTATGTACTTGTCATTGTCATTTTTGGATAATGGCCAAACAGTGGATTTTTGTCCATGTGACTTGTGAATTCAGAGTACAGCATACCCCATTGTTATCAGGAGAAAGATCACCAACTTTTAATTGCACAATATATATAAACACAGCTGGCCTCGTGACTCATTTTGTAATGCAATATGGTACTCCCTAAAATTCTGCTTCAGGTGTGACCTCAGGACTCTTTCTATTCCAGTTGTTGAAGTCTCTGAGATTTACAGTGATATACTCCTAGACTACCAGGAATATTTAAAGACTTTTTCTTTTCTTGGATTCTAGAAGGAATGTGAATGAAAAGCTGTATCTACTTGATATCCTTTTGGTGTCCGTTCAGAGCACTCTGTCTTAAGAATGACTAATCAGAAGAATGTGCAGTTCATAATTCCATAAGCAATGTCAGTTGATCTCTTTACAGTAAAATAGGTATTTCTTCAGTGGGAGGAATATCACCATGGCAACATAAAGACATTGCAGAACAAGATCAGGAAGAACAATATTAGCTGCATTTATTTAAAAAGTATATATTTAATTATGAATAAAAATAATGCTTTAGTGTAGTCAGTACTGGAATGAAATTTTTGTAGATATTGTATTGGCTTTTAAATGAAGCTGGTCCTCAGTCCTCATTTGTTACCAGCTCCCAGAATTTCACTTTTCTGCATAACTCCCCTTTCCAGAGGAATCAGCAATCTCTTTTTTTTTTTTCAATAGTCTTAGGGTAAAATTCCAGTTATTCCTCTGTAACTGATATTGTCATCCCTGCCAATACGTGCTCTAAGTTAAATATCCGGTTAAAAATCTAGATGCCTAACGAAACTCTAAGGCTAAATAAATAAAACTCAGAACAAAATATTTTTGGAAAAAATTGTGATTAGCTTCCAGTTAAAAATGCATAAATAAACAATTAAAGAAATTTTTGACGTTTTTTGTATTTTTTTTCCCCTATAAATCGAATACTTTTACAGTGAGCACTCTAGCCACTCATGATCACACTCTTACTGGACATGTCTGAAGTCCTTTTTCCAATGATGAAACACAAATATAAGTAAGTTATGGCGGTTAGACAAGGCTTCCTCCCAGTGAGGTTGGTGGTAGAGAGAGAAGTGAGGACTAATCCACTCATTGAGGATGCAGTGTAACCCCAGGCACCTGATGTGTTGCTATGCTGCATGAGACACAGGTTGATGAAAGTCCACAGGCTCAAGCCAACAGAGCTAATTCCCACAAGCAGAGGAGAACTGGGTTTCACGAGCAGAGATGGTGCTGCAAAGAATACACCTCCCAGCATGGGGTACTGCAAGACTCAGACACAATCTGCAGAGCAGCCACTTGACTGCAGCTACAGAAGATTTAATATTCCACCTCTTATTGGCTTTAAAATGGTAGTTAGACCATACTCCAGCAAGTGGGACCTAATGGTCTGGATTCCTCTGTGTTCAGGAGTAAGAGTCTTGAGGTTCCTGGTCAAGCCTTTTAAGCCATTGTATAAAGGAGAATATACTTCAGAGGCTGTCACTTCTGAAAAACAAGGCAGCAGACACAACCATACTTTATGAAGAATCCAATCATATGGGCATGTTTTAGGCACAATCTGGAAGTGCTTAGAGGTTGATTGATTGAGCCTACCCATTGTCTCCACCTGGCAACTGCATGACCCTTCTTAGAATAAGAGCTTTAGGCTTAGGTGATAATATCTTTATCTGGACATGGCTTCTTTTTTTTTTTGTGTCATCAGTATCAAATCAAAGCTTTCTGGTATGGTCCAAAAGGAGCAGTTTAATTTGTGTTAATTCTGTTTTTCTCAACTGAAAGAATAATAACAATTTGGAAAAAAAAGTAGCTTATAGTTTGTTCACGGAACCACACATTGGATTTTAGAGCACTAGAACTGTTGGTACAGATTTTCTGGTTTAAGTGAAATTTATTTGTGCAGGACTGGTTTTATAAGCAGCTTTATTCATAAGCAATTCATACCATAGCTTTACAGTAGCTTTCTTTCAGTTTCCCAGCCATGGTGCCTTGCCCACACTCTAAGTTGCAACACGTTGCCCCTTGTCCCAGGGTCTGTCCTGACAGGACTCTCTGGAGATCTGTGGACACACGTGGTGGTGCTCTGACCACGTCTTCCTCCCCACAGCAGTCTGGCCAGCTTTATTGTTTAAGTGTCCTCTGGGTAGGATGATGAGCTCTGTAGGCTGCTAAGCAAGCTTTGTGGTTGGCTCTTAGGACAAAGCAGATTTTGTCCCAAACTTTTAAGGGTTATTACAAAGTTCTGCTAAACACAAATAGGTGCTTAGTTTAGTTTCTTTTCTGATGAAATACTGTCAAGCAAACATATGAAGTCAGTAGCAAACCCTGAGGGCTAACAGAATTCTTAGTTCAGCTGTTTTTCAGTGATGGGCAAGCAGTGTCATTTAGATGTTTCTGTTATAGTCACACATATATAAGCACTTTTTAATTAACTTCTTCCTGTGAGAGAATTTCTATTCACAGGTGTTTATAAAGTGGTCTCATATGAATCACAGAAGCAGAAGCTTTGGTCATGCATCAGTTAAGGTAGGAAATGTCCTAGGCTAGCTGGAATGCTATCAGGCATCCTCACATTTCACCATTGCTATCTGGAACATTTTCTATGACAATGAAAACTCTATCCAGATTTCACAAACGAAAAATAGAAAAATTGAATAATAGATAGTGACTAACCTGATATATTATAGGTACTTTCTAGAGTTTTCTCTGAATTCAAATTTTATACAATTTCCATGTAGACTTGTAGAAATGCCAGTTAGACATCTGTTGCCACAATCCATGCATATGATTTACATGACAGAATTACAGGTGTCTAAATTCTACTTCTCTTGCTGAATATCTTAAAATTTAGGGCAACTGTAAAATTAAGAAGTGTGTAATTTAATGTGCTGTCTTAAACACAGGCTTAGGTAATACGGCAGAAAAACCTTGGAAAGGTAGTGCAGAAGAACTTGGTAAACAATCCATAAATTTGCAGGTCACTAATGAATGTGGAAAAGGTGAACTGTTTATATAGAGCCTACGGCACTGTAGACTATATATAATGATCACCCAGCAGGACAGAAGCAAATTTACATGCTCTGCTCTGGAAGGCATTGTGAGCTTCATTTTGAATGAAATTACTTACCTGGCAAAGAAGGAATCAAAGAAGGTTCTGAGGAGCAGGCAAGCAGCAGTAGATTATACTGCTCAAAGACCCTGGATTTTTTTTCTTTTTTAAATAGAGTTTTTGAGCATTAGTATAGTCTAAGCAATAAGAACCAGGATCTGCACACTTTAAGTAGTTTGCATTCAAATTTGCTCTCTACTGAAACCCAAATACTATTGCTTACACAAAGCAACAAGAATACATTTGTGTCATCTTTTGGTAGGAATTTTTTACTTCTCTTTTTTGCTCCTCTTACAGTTCCTCAGACCCCTTCTGGTACAAATACCCACCAAGAATGCATTTCATGTAGGAAGTCTCTCAGCATTAACACACCAAGCTATACAAGTTTCAGTGTATTTCTACTACTGACCCTTCTCTTCCTACATTTTTTTTTTGTACATGTATACTTGTTTTCTTTTTTATATCTGATTTAAGTCATCTCACTGGTAGCACAAAGGAGGGCACTAACATTTGCAAAGCAATGGGAAACAATAAATCTTTATATAATACTGCCACTAGCTAGAGTATGAAAATTAAGTCTGTATAGCAATTACAGGTTGAACTTGAGGGGATCAGTTTTAAGTTAAAAATAAGCATACCAATTTAAGCAGCACATACTGCCATATTCCTTATGGTAAGATGATAGCTCCTCTCCCAGAAGCAGGATATCTATTAGATCATTTGAAATTGGAGTTGCTATAGCAAACCTTCTAGCTAGTAACTAAACAGTTATGCAGGATTTCAATGGATGTGGGTAGAAGTAATATTTTAGTAGCCCCTACACAGCTTAAACTGTTGTCCACACCAGGCTGGTAACAAACAAAGGGTAACACTCGTACGGCTTACATCTTAAAACAGTGCCTTACTTTTCATATGTAGTAGGTATACCTATATTCCTATATTCTGGAATATTAAAAGGATATTCATTTATTTATGGATATTTATGTCACCAGAAATTGTTTTAATTAGAAATTCTTTGGGTACTATCTGAATTTCCCTAAAAATTTGCAAAAAGAATGAAACATAATTCAGACTTTGGCCACAGACAGATTCTATTGTCCCTGACAATTTTTTAACTCCATCTTCTTTCAGAGTAGCTTCCAGAATAATGCCAACAAGCAAAGAAAGCATAAAATCAGAGCACAGACTTCAAAATGTGGTGTAGGAATTACTGGGATCCTGAAAAGAAAAAAATCTCTAAGAAATACAGAACGAATTTTTGAACCCTTCAATCTCATTTCTGATTAGCTTATGAGTGATTTGGCAAATTTAGTGGTCAATTCTCTTTATGCCTCCACATTTAATCCAAACATTTGCACAGAAAATTAACATTAACACATAGATGAAGTAAGAGTTCCACTAAAATTACTGTTTAGGCATAAACTTGCCTATAGTAAGTAAGGAGGAACTGTATTTTAATGGTAGCCCTGGGTTGTGCTCCTTAAAACAAAGAAAATTGAAGGCCTCATATAAAGGCTTTAGCCAACAGAATTGTTTCCACTGACTTCAGAAGGATGCGAATCAGGCCCCTAAAGTAACAACTCATTTAGTACTGACTGCTAAATTTATAGCACTTATTTTCTTTGAGCATAACAGCATCCATTCATCACACTGCAGTAACAAAGCCGTAACCTGATCCAGGACAAATATTACAAGCCTAATGGCTGATGTCCATTACTGACGGGACCTGCTCACCATTTAGAAAAGATTGGCACTGAAGGATTACTGAGCAAACATAGCACCTGAAAAAACTTGCATGCAGGAGTCTGTCATCAGGTGTGTGATCGAGGGCATTATCTGAGAACGCTGCCTCTTATCTTCGGTTGGAAACTGCTGGAATTGCCAACAGCTCTCAACAAAGAGCTTCCGTCATGGAAGGCTGATATACCGAGCCAGTCTGGTGATGGTTTACCTTCCCAAGGCTTCATTCCTCTTTATGGATCACCTGAGACCAAGCAGCGCACCAGTCTTTAATAGCTTAAATAGCAGGACAACCTAGCAAACTGATGACAATCAAGGGAAAACCAATCCTTTTCGGTGGAAAGACAAAATTCCAAGCATTCCCTCACAGTAACTTAGACCTACTTTAAAAACTGCATTTTCCCAAACAGGATGCTGAGAAAACTTTCTTGCCACTGATTCCTAGCATTTTGCAACTTTCCCTATATTAAACTGCTCACTAGCCATTTTTTCACCTTTTAAACTAATACAATTGTTCTCAGGAACATATTAAATTCATTTTCCCCCCTTTTTCTTTATGTAACTCTAGATAAAATTAAAATTATAACATTTTGAAAGTCTAATAAAATTGCTATTTGTACAAAAATTCACTGTTATTTTTCTTGTTATATTACAGCTTTGAAAGTTATTACTTGCAAGTCTTAACATGAGTGGTCAGAAACATTTTATTTTTCCCAAAACTGTGACAATATATTTAATTTGCACAGGAATTTTTAAAATGTAACTGAAAGTTTTGGTTTACCCTTTTGCATACTACTTAAAGAAAATCTAAGTTAATTTGATACTTAAATTAAATTAGCGATTTATTAAGAAAGTATGAAAAAAAATTAGATTAAATACTTTAATATGCTGTGACCCAATAAGAAAATCCAAATATTATGCAAGTATACTATTTTGCATTTTCAAACACAGAGACATATATGTGAGAATATTTTAAAACAAAAGCTGAAATGTTAACTAGCTAGTAATTCACTTTTATCCACAAAATTTAGGCCAGATTAATCTTCTAAATCACAATGGCAATCAAAAGTATAAATACTACCTATATACTAAATGGTAGATGAGACAGAAGATAGATGATACTTCCAAGTAAAAGTGGTGTAGAAAATCAGCTCTTAAAATGCCTAAGACATTTTTGATGAAGTATTTCATACAGAAAAATAGTTTAATTAAGATGTAAGTGGAATACATAATTTGTTGCAAGAAGGGTTTTGCAAATTAAAGAAGGTACATTTATCAAAATTAGACTTTTCTTAAGTCAGGATATAAATTTAGTTTATGTGGGATTAAAATGATGAAAAAATGAGTTTCATTAAGAAATGTTTTAAGGGATCTGAGCCCCTACCTAGATTAGGAGGCAGCAGGACTGTAGAAGCATTTATCCGAGCCATAGAGTTTAACTCCTACAGAGAACAGCGAAGAGATGTGTTGGGTTTGGGTACCTAATTCCTGCGATGCAGAGGCGTTTATTTATTACAGAAAAATTCCATTTGTCAGAATGAAATAAACCCTAAAAAATCATTCTGTGTTTGAGACACCCAGTGTATGATAGTCAGCTACAAAACAGCGTGTATGCAAGTCCAGGCAGAGCTAAAATACACAAAAATAGGCAAACACTGAAGGCAAGCTATATAAAAAAAGCATCAGAATTGATCTTTTATTCATAACTGCAGCCAATGCTTCAGTCAGAGTTACTGCCCCATATGCTACATGAAAACTTCAGAAATTTACTATGAAGTGCCTGCTGGCTCACTGTGAAAGCAGCTCTCTACGCTGGATAGACAGAACGCAATGGTGCAGTTTATCTGCGCTTACATGAACGCATTCCTGTAAGGAGATGCAGCGTGTTAGACACACGCTACACTCCACGCAGACAGTTTTGGAATTAAGAAAAACTATTTTTATTGCATTAAAGTTAGTATTGATATTTATAGGGTAAAGAATCACAGCATGCTGTAGGTTGCATAAGCAAAGAATATGAAAACTAAAAAAATCCCAACCTCATAGGTATTTAGAATTTTGTTTTCTTTGACAAGGCCAATAACATAACATGCAAAATATATTATTTATTTTTCACAGTTTGATTCTCTGAGTCATATGGAATGCAACATGCCCTGAACTATGAGTTAGCATTATACAGAAACACACTCTTCTAAAATATTTCCATACTCCATGCTAATTCCATTTTATCTTGTTTTATTTAAGATGCATTCCATGGAAAATCTATGTAACTGTCAAATATTCGTAGCTATTTACATCGCCTTTTTATTTTGATTTGGAGCACTGTTTCAGAGTAATATTTTCTCCTCCATGGTCAAGCATGGATATTCTCAACATCTGGATTACTAAATTTCTTTAAGAATGTTAAGCATGGTATACAGGAAGACTTCAGCTTGGGTAAAGAACATTGCAAAGAGAAGAGGGGCTGGTGATGGTGTTAGGGATGAATGATAAGCCTACCTGGCAGTTACCGCTGCAATGGCAGCTCCATGGCTCAACGAAAAGACTGCCTTCCTAACAAAGACGTATTTTAGAAGTTTCTCATATAATGCTATTTGACTTCCAGCATTAAAAAAGGAAACAAAGTAATTTATTAGGAAAAAAAAATTGAAGATACCTCCACTTTTAATACTACAAAATTGTTACTAAAACTATTGTAAGTAATACATAGTTAACCTACCCTGAACACAAGAAAACTATGAGTACTGAAAAAATTCTACCTATTCTAATAGCTAGTCATAGTCTTACTACATCTTTGTAATTTACAGTTAAAATGATGAGCAAATCTATATAATGTAAAGCTCAGTTATTTCTGAAGTGAAAATCCTTTATGACTGAATAAAGTACTTGATTTGGCATAGAATCTTGATCTGCATTTTTACAGATGTAAAAATTTTAGTTGTTCAAATCAATCTAAATTACATATAAATAAAAAATTGTGGACTATAGTAATTAAAAGAATTAGCATGAAAGAGACAAAGCTGTGTTTTCAGATGTAACCAGTAAAGAAATGAATTTAAATGAGGTAAAGACATGCAGATTGGACAGAGATATAATAGTGCCATTGTAAATAAATATGAGATATAGTCTAAGAAATATGCTAAGTGTACATTGTTTGGTTACTTAGGTCAGGACACAAAAAAATTAATGAGAATTTTTTCTCTCACCCACTTCAAACTACAGCTTAGAAACTTTTATTTGAAAAACAAAGCTTTTGACCTAAAACACTTGCTCATTTTCACAGGCATGCTTTCTACAACTGAAATAAAAATGCTTTACTTTGCACTTTATGCTGTCTGCCAGGTATTTCCTGTGAACATCCCATCTAAAATCTCTTGGTTCTAGTAACGAAAGTCTGTAAAGAAAATCCTGGCAAAAGTGTAGTTCTAAGCTTCACGAGCAGCCATTTTAAACAGAAAGCTGGTTTTGTTGTGTTGACAATCACATTTTAAACTGATTCCTTCCAGATGAAAAGATGCTATTTCAAACAATGTAATAAAAGTGTGAAGTCAGCTGTTCTAAGGACATAAAAATGATTTATCTGTTCTCTGGTCACTGTGTTTTTTTCCTTGATACAGTGGAATTTTTATTTTAAAGAGGAGGTTATCACATAATAGCTACCAGAAGCCCAAATTACAGAGAAACAAATAACCACTTGTCTTTTAGAGAAACACACCATGTACCTGCAATTAATTTTGCACCTCATGATGCCTCCACTACTGTGTTTATGAAATGTTAAATGCAATGGCTAGATTTACATAACTGATAAATAGCTAATTCTTACAGCTGACTACTGACAATGTCATCATCAGATTTCAGAGCTATTTCCTTTGGTAACAAAGAGGTTTCAGAGAGTTTTCAGATCTTTTTACCTGCCTGTAGCTGAGCATGACAGCCTTGCCCCAGCTCAGACTTGAGAGACAGCCCCCCGGCATCTCTCCATCAGGGTTTGAATCAGTTTTTCATGTTTTAAATACAGGTTTCAGTTCTGGAGACTTTAATGGCGCTAAAGAGATATCATTTCAGAACAAGCAAGTTTTTTAGGGACAGATCTCCAAAAAGCATCATGATACAAAAGCATGGCTTAAGCTTAATTTAACCATTACACAGTAATTCCTGAAATCTTTGTTCAGGGGATATGAACCCCTGGCTGTGACTAAACTCTGAGGGGACTTGGTTCCTGGCCTGAAAGAGTCTCACTACCTGAAATTTTTGCCCAGCCCTAGGGGAGCCAAGGAAGCCGTGGAGCAGGACAACACGTATGGCACGGCGCGTACGAGCTAGTCCCAGTTTCCTCACTGCAGGTGGCTCTCAGCTCGGCAGCTCCGAGGCACGGAGCTCTCAGGGCTCAGAGGCAGCACCGTGTCCCTGCCAGAAGTGAGGGCAATGGTGCCAGGCAGAAATGTCTCCATCAGGGTCCTGACAGCAAACCTCTGCTTGGAGCACCAGGGAATGTCATAGCAGTTCACCTCCGTGAAACACTGCAGTCTCTCATGCTGAAGCAGTTACTCAAGCAGGAGAAATTCATGGCCATTTTCCTGGGCTACCAAATTTGGCAGACATATTCTTCATTTTCAGAGAAAATAAACACATTCAGCAAATTTAATGATAAAGCATAGTATGGTGTTTTCCACACACTAGACCTAACAGAAGGTTTATTATAAGGACAATTATCACATTGATCTATTTAAAGATGATGTTCGAAACGATCAGGAACCTAATGTGGCAAAATTATAAATATTCTTGAATGTTAAAATAATGACTAAACAATTTAATTCCATTGACTTTCCGAGTAGATAGATTAAAATGGATTGCAAACAATTCTTGTAGGCATCTTTTTACTTTTTTAATATAATCATCTTATGATGCAGTCATCTGATTCCAGGGAGCTATTGCTATAAATACTAATGCTATAATGAGTTCAAGTTATGTTATAGTATCAGAAAAGAGAGACACCTGAGATATCATATATTTAAGGTTAAAATTATATGGTTATGAAAATATTTGGAAAGAACTCAACAACCTGAACCTTTAAAAAATGCAGATCAGACACCCAATGTGAGTATACCTCTAGTGGCCTTAGCAAATGATAACTACTAATGCCAGTTAACGTCTGGCCTGTTTACTTCTAAGATGCTTTTAAGAGTTACATGATTTTATTGTGTTTTGTTCCCATGGGGAATAAATAAGCATGTGTTTCATCTTTAAAGCACATGATTCTCAGAAGTGATTCTCTTTAAAAGCGTGTTCTTGTTTACTGTGTTGCCATATACACCAGATTAAATTTTGCAAGTAAAATGTGTGTCCGTCAGTAATAAAAATGTGGTTTGTCGAATGCTGCCCTTAGTTACACCACTATAACTTCACTGTATTTCAGACAGCTACACACATAAAGTTTTTCACATTCCAAAGCCATTTTTTATGTTTTCAAGTGTTAACATATGAAGATGGGGGTAGGGAACCTCCAGTCAGGAACAGAGAATTCCTGCCTGAATGGGATGATGAAAACCTCATGACAGTAACATCAGTAAATACTGTTGACTCTGGAGACAGTCCGGTCATGGAACAGGATCCTTGCACTCAGGATATCCAGCTTCGGGCCTAAACCTGCCACTACATCCATTATACTCTCAGACAACTACCTCATAAAATGAGCTGCTGATTAAGTCTTCAGAAAACTTCTGAATTATAAACCTGTATCATATAACGCAATTTTGTGTCCAACACATGTGTTCCTCAAGCTTTGATATTAACCTGCTACCACGTTAATATCAAATAACCAACATGGTATCAGACCGCTCTGTGAGAACCACCTGTGTGCATGCTCCAGTCCAGCTCTACTTGACTCTACTTGACTCACTTTACACATCAATATCCCCATCTGTATGTTTGAGATAATGGTACTTCCTTCTTCTGTGAAGTGTTTTGAGACTCATTGGTTAAAAGAACAAGTATCATCTTTATTTTGTGACTCACTAGTGTTGCAAAAGAATCCAGCTACTTAGAATTGTTGGCATTGGATTAAGAACTGGTCATATACAAAAGAAAGCATAATGCACATCATCTTCATTTAAATACACAAAAGATGTCTCCTTTGTAGCCATATTTGGCCTAAAACCTTGTGAGTATAATATAAATCAATATGTTAAAGTAAATTATCAGGGAAATTCTGTCACTCAAATTTTATGCATTCCTTTAATCTTGAAAGTAGTCTTTATGATTACTTTATTCAAGGCTATACCATCATTTAAATTTTATGGCTCAGCACCCATTCAGAGTAAGAATAAAAACGATGGTTTTAAGACACAAGTCCAGAGAAAGTAGGGACAATGAAATGAAACTGAAAATAGTAAGACCAGATATTGCACATAGGCCTATGTAGACCAAGGGGTAAAGTGAGAGTAAGTGGCATAAGAACAGTTTTAGAGAAAGCAGATCTATTACTCTGCATATATATGTCAAGGACTATGAAGAAGGAACTCCTGCTAATTAGCCAGAAGAAATTCTGAAATTCTTTGATCGTGGAGCACCTAGTCTAGGCTAAGGCATCATTTTTCTTTTCACTGCAGATATGTGAGACCAATTTCCCACAGGGCCATGTCTTCCAAACTGCACAGGCATGAGGGCACTTGCTGTGGAGTGTTGTGCTCAAAAATAAATGTACCTATGGCCTACCTAAATTTTGCAAGCTCATGCTCCCTGAAAATATATGAATACTAGCTTTTATAACACTGAGCATTTCTTCTCTAAAGATGTGCAAAACAAGAACAAGAGTTCAAAGATTCAGCCCTAAGACATTAATTTTTATTCATAAAAGCCAGCAGATTTAACACAGGTTCCCAGTTTAAGCCACCACATTGTCCTTTATAATTTCAATTGGAGTTTTTAATTCAACAATTTGTTATAAAATTTGAGGCTACATTTTGGATTATATTATTTCACACAGGAATGTAATAATTATTTCTAATACTCTAAATTACAGGGTTTTAGTGAAGTCTGCAATAAACAAAATAGTATGGCAAGAAGATGCCAACTAGAATAATGTGATCCACAGAATAATTCTACAACATGGCAGAGGAAAAGAAGAAAAATTAGCAATATACTATGAACTATGGGGATGCATCAGGACATACACAGATAGACATTTTGGTGGTGTAGTTCTCTTTTTTTAGCATCTTCAGGCTCACTTTAGCAAGGCTGGTACAAGTATTATGAGTTTGTAAGTGTGAGACAGGCCAGTAGGACTAGAAGAGAGACAGCTCTATGTATAGATTTTTTTAGAAGAGAGACAGCTCTATGTATAGATTTTTTTAGAAGAGAAACAGATCTATGTATAGGTTTTTTTCTCTTAAAGTACAAGTGCTAGCAGACTTTCCTCAGTGCTCACGTGGAAGTTACTGTTCCTGAAGTGGAGGCAGAAAAGGTACCTGTACTTCAGTTTGCAAGATCACAGTTTCTGAAACTGTCAGTGTAGGTGAGTCTTTACAAAGACATAAGATTCTTGAATGTAGCAAGCAATCACGGGTCCAAGTTCACTTCTGCTCCTCCTGGTCTGAATGCTAACAAGAAATTAAGGAGTGGGGCAGATAGCTGTGTGGGGGGGGAAATAACATCTTAATCTACGACTTCTGCTTCCCTCAGGGCACTGAAAGCAGAGCCTAAAGTCTGGTCTTTTGATACCACAAGAATTTATGCCTCCAGTAAGTGGAAATTAAGCTCTCCTTTACTAATGCTCACTGGGAAAAGGGATTTTTGGCATGACTGACCATGTCACACTTTCCTGGCTGGAAATTTCATTGAGGCTTCAGGTGCAGGATAGTATTTGTATGCTATGTAACTCTTATTTGGGAGCAGGAATGGTCAGTGATGATGTTGGTGAGTGCCAGAGGCTGGTGCTTGCCTGCACGGCTGCCAAGTCTGCCAGTCTCCTTCCCTGACCTGCTGGCATTTAGCAGCAGCAGAGTGCCTTCTGAAGCCAGGTGAGAGCCAGGCCTCAAGAGCACTGCTGCAGTCTCCCAAACACTTGTTACCATGACATACAAGAAAGACAAAGGAGAGTGCTAGCAAATTCCTTAATTGATGCATGATCGCTGATACCACATAAACCAGGAGCCCTCCAGCTTCTGCATGTTTGCTGATGACTCTGCACTCATCCAGCTCCTGCTTAGTCTTGGCAGTTCTACACACTCCACCCTTGGCTGACAAGTTTTGTGCAGCTTTATAACCTAATCCCATTAATGTATGAGTCAGGGTGTTGCTTGTTAAAAAAAAGGTGTGTGTGGTCATATAGACAATTAAAGGTACAAGAGAGTAGTAAGGTGGTGCTGAGAACAAGACAGGCATAATTATAAAGCTATCGGACTGTGTAAATGTGGAGGTAATTGCTCGTTCCCAAAGCAAATTAAACATAAATAATCAAATAACTCAGCAGAAGTAATGAAATCTCAAATTAATGGCAATTGTGTTTTGCACTTTCCCAGGACCATCTAGCTCTAAAAAGGGCTAACAAGTACTTTAAACTGTAACTTGTTGAAGTGTTGAATTATAAAACTGGAATTCAGGACACTACTACCTTTCCTACTTCAGGCAACTTAACAAATGAATGAGAAAGTAACAGGTTTCTTGACTGAGTGCCTACCAAAAAAACCAACTATAACCCAGAACATTTACTGTTAAAATTATGAGCCCATGAAAATCCAAGTTTATAAGAACAAAGTTGTTTACAGACTTGAAATAAAAGCATCCATCATTTTAATGCCGTAACTGCAGATTAAGACAGTGCAGATGGGCATAATTTTCCATTCTTAATAAGAGACACAACACCATGTGTCTTTAATATAGATATAACATATACATTCAGCTAGAACATTGGTTTATTCTTACATTTCAAATTCCAACCTAAGTCGCTATCAAAAAAAAAGCAAGTGAATACACATGCAGTAAAGATCATGACGATATAAAAATCAGTCATTTAACACAATCTAACATCTTATTTGTAGGATCTAAAGAGAATGAAAAGTTTTCTCTATTAATGGTTTGAGTTAATCCTGTATCCAAACATTTTCCCCAATAAGCATCAGATTATTTTTATGTTGGCTATAAAGCTGTCACTCCTCAATAAACAGATATGCTCCTGGTGGGTTTACCTCACTGTCAAAGATCTGTCAATTCATGTATCATCTCACAAGCGAAACCAGAGAACCCTTACTGCATGGCTCCTAGCAAATCCAGCTGAGCAGAGTTGCTCATCATCTGAGAGGATTCCCACCACTGCAGCTCCCGTGCAATTGGTAGCGACTGGATGCTCCCAAAACAAGTTCCCTAAATCCCTGAAGTTGACAGTTCTGTCTCCCTCTGAAAGAAAGTTATGTGACCTTTAATGCTCTGCTCGACTGAGCCTTTGTTTAATGAGTCTCAATTAAATTTTATGTTTTGTGGCTCCCATTTTCTTGTAAGACAAGAGTTCAAGGGATGGATCATTCTTTGAAGAATTTAATTCTCTATGAAGAAAATTTATTTCCCGGTAAAGAGATACTCAAAGTTTGGGGGAAGGGAGTTTTGTAGGACTTTTTCCTGGTTTGTTTGTTTGTTTGTTTGCTTGCTGGTTTTTTTGGTTGGTGTTTTTTCTCTTTTTTTTGTTAAAAGATTTCTAATATTTTGTAAAAATAAAGGAGTTTTCTGATTCTTTGAAATGAGTGTTCTATTAGTGGTTAGACTGAATTATTTCCTCTTTCCTTTTCATTGTAATGAGGGCAAAATCAGAGGGGTTATTAAAGAATTCTGTCTGTTATTTGTGATGAAGAAACTTTCCATGAAATCACCAGATTGCTACAGTGATACTGTAGTAACATAATACTGGTTGATTTTCAGTAAAAGCCACTGCAGAAAATGAAACATTTGCATATGTATTCATAAAAATAAATACTTCCTAGGATAATTCTGCATACTTAACCTCAATATAACAAGGTTAAAAATTAAGGCACTATGAAGTGTCTTGCCTGAAGTGGGCTTTGACATTCTGGCTTACCTTAGTTGCTATTACTGAAAAATGTAAGTACAAACCAGTATAAGCAATATTCCCAAATGTAAACATTTTCAGGGACAGGCCATTAGTAACACTTCTTTTCCCACTGTGTTTCTTTATTTAGTTAGGGGTTTTTTTAGTCAATTTAACATAAAATCACAGATGCCAAAAGGGAATTCAGAGTGCTGGACAGAGCTGCTAAAACCCTTTTTAGTTTAGTTTAGTTCTTTTCACTTTAGTTTATGCCTAAACTCCTTATAGATTTAGATATTTACATATTTTCAGAAGATGCCACACACTGTCAGGAGTATTTCATATTGGCAATATGAAATAAACATGGGGCATAAATGAGTTTCCTGTACCCTCCTCACAGATTTACACACCTGAGTCTGAACAGCTCATAAACTGATTTTGTTTGCTTAGTATCTAAATGTGAAGCCATTTCTTGGGGCTCTCGTCTGCATATTTTTGTCGTCACACAAGGAATGGGTTATCAGCATTAAAGGTGTCCACAAACTAAAAGAATTCACATTCCACCCTCACTTCCTTCACAGTTGTCATAACCACCACGCTCCAGAAAACCGGACAACTTGTGCAGACAGGAATGAAAGACTCACAGAGTCAAACAGGTTTTTCAGGATTAACAGATTTCTTTTCTTTTTTTTTTTCCAAAATTTAAGATTATAGTTCATCTGAGATTTTTTATGTCATTTTTTTCCTTGTGCTTACCACTGATGTCTGTTTAAATGTGAATTTCTGCCTCTGTCTAACTTCCTGGAGAAAAACAGGTATTAATGAAATTTGCTTTTAGTTTAGATCAGTACTGACTGCTTTTGCAACACACAAATAAAACTTTGTATTAGCTCTTGCCCAACAGACATTTTGTGCAATCCGCTGCTAAATTGTGATTTAAATATATAATATTTTCATGTAATCATCATCTTTTTCCTGCTCACAGAGTCATGACTTGACACAATCATTAAAAATAGTCTGGTTTAGTTCCTGTACTGAGGCACAAGAATTTCATAGGAAAAAAAAAGAATAATCAATTAACTTGGAAGCTGTATCTTGATTTAGACTCTTTCTCCAGATACGAAAAATACTAGTGAGTTAGGATGAGATAAATACCATTTTCATACTCACTGACTTAAATAGTGCAACTACTTTTCTATTTAAAAATAGTTCTACATTATTGTAAATATTAATACTTCAATAGTTTTCTTTTGAGAAGCAATACAAGTTAACATAAACTCAGCCCAGAAAACCTCAGAAGCCACAGAATATCACATCAGTGGAATCTTTTTCACTTTTAAGCTTTTTAATGTCTATTGTAGTGACAATACACAACATTAATCTCTCAACAAAAATGAACTTACAACTCATAATGGCAGCTGTGACAATTTCCTCTTTCAACACCTTAATGAAACTTCTTTGCATGTCTCTCCTTTCTCATTTCAAACCATCCAGTTCTATATGGATGTACTTAGGTGTTATAGCTTAGCTAAATCTCACTGCAAGAAGCAAAACTGGTCTAGTTATTAATTTTCACTGCTCATCTCACCTCTGTTTCTCCAGTGCAGCTTGTGGATGCAAGAAGTCTATGTCTCACTGCACCTACGCTGCCTCCATACCCAGCATCTGCGCCACTATGTACAAGAAAAGTTCCATTTTGATGAATATTTAGGTTGGACGCATGACCTATAGGTTGGACTCGATGATCTCAGAGGTCTTTTCCAACCAAATTGTTTCTGTGATATATGGACAAAAAAAAATTGGATTGCTATTGTATTAAAAAAGTTTATGAAAAGCCTGCCAGCTGCTCAAAGCTGGGATTTACTAATTAGAGTTACCTTGATTAAAGGCTAGCTTCCAAAGAGCTCCTGTGGATACAGGCTTAACTTTAAGCATATGATTGATCCCATTACATTCACTGGCTTTAACTGGACTGCCCATAAAATTAAGCCTACATTTAAATGCCTTTCTGGATCAGAACCCAAGTCCCTTAGAGGAGCTCAGGCTTAGAGCAGTGGTACATTATGACGCCAGTACGATTCAAGTAACTGATGAACATAACTCTTTTTTCCATATTCTGTCAAACTGAAAAGCTGTGGAATTTTGCTTACACAGGTCCTGGAAACACTGTCTACCACAGGTAACTGGAACTGCCAGTTCATCAGAGCTTGTAAACAAGTGATACGCTCAGCCTGAGCTAGTTTGGAAAACCAGGACAAGAAGACAAGAGTGAAGATACAGCAATACACTGATGCAGCCATCCTGCTCCTGGTGTGAAGCAGGGTTTGCACCCGTGTCTCTGGACAGCTGTGCATTCTTTAACCTATTATAATAACCAAAATTGGCATTGTGAGTCTAATTTAGACTAATCAAGACTTTTCAAATTGTGCTCGTTATGTAAGACTACGTTTGCCAAATTCTTGCAATTGCAAAAAAAAAAAGAGTGGAATATAAAGAGGATCTAATGTCTGGAAAATGGGTGATTAAGAAAGGTCACATAAAATTGACAATTTTAAAAACATATACTCTTACCCTTCTCGTTGGAAAATAGTCCTAAAACAGTCCCCCAGGCTCTTGTAACTGGTTGGATCAGTTTTCCCTCTTTGAATTTGGAACCTAAAAAAAATACAATTTACATCACAGCATGAGAAGTCAGGGATTTTAAGTCACTTTTAACTTTCCAATTATTATATAAAAGGAGTTTTAAAGGGTTTTTTTACGTCTCTGATTCATTATTATATACTGTTCCTGATATACTTATTAACACTGTTTTCATAGAAGCTGTTAAACCAAGGAAAAATAGAGCTTTAGTAGTAACTTTTTTTGTAGTTTATGGAACTCACAGTATAGCTATCACCTTTGACATTTACACCTCTTTCTAGTTGTTTGAAAAATAAGCTGTTAACCCTGTGCCTGATCCAAAGCCCACTGAAACTAACGTGAGTGTCTGAGTCAAACCCTGCTTTTGAAAATCTGAAATGGAATACTATCATGTGTTGCTCTTTTTTATATCTGACACAATTACAACAAAAATCAAGCAGAGACATGATCAGATATTAGAGCACCATTCATTTTTCATAATTCAATAATAAGATGAACAATAAAAGTGAGCAATGAATCATTCTAATTGAAATCTTATTTTCTCTATTCACATTTTGACAACAATAAAAATTTCAACATGAATCTTGTGGCCTTGAAAAGAAAATCAAGATTATGATTTAAGATTGTAAACTTCTTATTGTTATGATTTATGGATAGCAGCAGTGAGTTTAACAAACTATATTATTTTACTGAGTATCTCAGTTAGAGGATTCTTTTTTGTTTCAGTTTCAAAACTGCAGCTGGCACATTCAAGTAAATAGAATGGGGATATTTAGATAAATTTTAGCAACATAACTTCCTTTTAAACTGCTGATTACCAAATAGCACTAAAAAATAAAAAGAATATTGCTGTTGGCAATTCCAGTCTAAAATAGCCCCACATCAGGCAATCACTGTATTGGTTTTATCACTAGGTACAATAATAATTCTACTCAATGGTTTCAAGGAATAATTCACATTACAGTCAAGTACACCACATGCCACATGTGTTCTGAGAAACATCAATTGTTACTTATTCTGATACGATACAGAACCTCATTTACATGCGATAACAAACCAAGGTATTTTTAACTCAAGGTTAAACAGCAATTTTCTTCTCTCTCACAGAATTCAGTAGGGTCAAGTCAACGTTTGTATTGTGGCAAAAGGCATTCATTGATTTGAACATCAGTATTTCTGTGCTAACACATCTAAAATTTTGTTCAATTTGAGGAAAAAAATTCTAGTGATGCAATTCTTTGGGCAGTTATGAAGGCAAGCCCACACCTTTTTTGAAAACAGCTAGAAGGAAAGACTGAGTCCCTCCATAGTCCTAATAAAAGTAGTTCAGGCACATCTGGGATCTCTATCTGGGGTAACCTCTTTTATTAGCACAAGAACTTGCTGCCAAGTTGGCAGAGAGAAGAATGCTATTCAATAGGCTTACACTCAAATAAGAGCTGCTGCATAACATTTTGTCTGAAAAGATCCCTTGGGAAGGCTAATAGTTGAAAAAAATGCCTCAATGCCATCACACAAAATCCAACAGCAATATCAGCTACAGAAGCTTTTACATTGTGGCAGTCAAGCAATCCAAATTATAACAGGACCTAGTTTCTCTGCACATTTTAATGCATTTAAGACTTGATTGTTTATACATCTCAGCTCAAAATCAAAAATGTCTTTCTTTTTCTTAAAGAAAACTTGCAAAAACTCACCAGTAACATCTTTTTCCAAGTATTTAAAAATAAAGTTTTCTTAACCCAAACTCTTTTCCTCAAGTTTCAAGATTTGGCCTGCTTGTAAACTCCAAAAAGTATCTCTATTTCTAAAACATCCTTTGAATAATGCACTTTGCTCTCTCTCACCCTTCAAATGCTCAGGAATGTCCTACTTGCACGTGTGTAAGGTTCCCCACTAAATCGTGCATGCACAACTGTTTGTTGAACTGAGGCTTTAATTCCAGAGTCACAGTGGATCTCAACAACATAGTGAACATATTTATATAATTCTGTTTTACAGTTTACACATTGGCAACTTCTCAACGACATTTAAATGATTTAATAAAAATACGTCTTTTATAGCAATAATGAAAATAATGGCATAAGAAATGCAATAATCCTGTAGGTAATTTATGTTTTATCAGATGAAGGATAACTTCTTGCTAAAGAAGTTAAGTCAAAGAAGCTTTACATTTATTTCAGATATTTGTTTTAATATAGATAAGACTTTAGTCTTAAATGAGTCCATTTGTAGCACTGAGTCACACAAATAACATATTCCTTCCTTTAGGGTTTTTGGATCCATTCCTTCCCTAGTAAATCTATTTTATAGCTTTAGCAGCAATTCTAAGATACATGCCAATTATGTGCTTCAACCTAGATCTGCGAATTGAGTTCTTTGATTCAGAATTGCTTGCCTCAATAAAATCATGTGTAACTTTTTAATGAACTAGCTAATTGATCACCAGCACTTGTTATAAGACACTCAGGGAAGAGCTGAAAAAAAATGTTTGTTTGTTTTCCTGGAGACAGCAGCGGCAGCCTCTATTAGTAGTCTTAATAACACAGAAGAGCTAAAGCATTCCCTTAAAAAAACCCCCAACCTGGCCTGTTTTTAATGATTGTTTAGAGGAATGAACACAACTGGAGAATATGTAATGGCTTTCTCTGCTTCAAATCCGTTCCTTTCTAAAAGCACTATAAAACCACTGAATTTCATGCATTTTTGAAAGTTGGATGCCTGCCTTGTATCCTTTTAGCTTTTGCTAGACCAAAAAAGATAAATTCCCCTCTAAATACCATCAGAGCACTAACTTCTGATCTAATAACTTTGAAGTGCGATGGCAGGCAGCCCTCAGTGACATGCTGAACAGACATATGTGTAGAAATGCTTTTCCAGGGCTGAGATGGATGACTTTCTACTCACTACCAGCATCCAAGAAGTGTCAGAAGTCACTGGACACTCCAACACATTGTGTGTTTACTGCACCATGTACCACATTAAAACTGAGCGTCAAGCTAAGTGTCCTCCCCTCTGATTTTCCTGCTTCTTGCCTTTCTGGGCAGAATGCTGTGGTGCTGAGCCCTCCCACCCCCAGAATGCTCACAGAGCTGTGGGAGGCACTTCGCACCCCAGGTTACCTCTTCCTACCCCGGACCAGCCAAGGCATTTAGTGCCTGCCCCTTGGCTCCCTGCAGTTCCCACATCCATCTCCCATGCCATGAGGGACCTCACAGTCTCTTTTTTCTGCCTTGCAGCAGCAGTCCAAAGGGCTTGGCCTTCTATGTCCCCTTCGAATGAACGGTACCTTTACAGTAGCTTCATTAGATACAAAAGCGATATTGTTTAGAAGATATTGTTTAAGAGATTATTTAAGAAGAGAACACTGATGTCCTTCCCTGTTCACATGGTTGGGATCCCTGTAAAAAGTGGGAACCATGTAAAACTGTTTGAGGTTTTGGGGTCTGTTCAAAAGGCATTGAAAACTGATGACCTAAAACCATGAAAATATTTAAACTTACCCACACTAATCAGCACTAAAACTTCTACTTGTGAAATGAATAAACCTAAATTATTGTTATTTTACTAGCATGAGAGAGAGCTTTTTTTTTATGGTTAAAACCATCCTTGATCAATAAGTCTCAAGGGGCTCTGCCTGAAATTCCATGACGTAGAAGATGCTTGAGTTCTTTCACCAGTTCTCCGAACCACTTACCATTTAACAAGTGATCCATCATGTTGTGGAGCAATGACTCTACACAAACACATGCATCTGTTTCCAATGCCTAACTCCTCACAGTCCTTGTTGGTTTTCTAATAGCCAGCATTTCATTCTGAGTTCAATAAAATCCTCAGTCCACATCATGCTTTTCTGACCCTATTCCTATTGCAAAAGTCCTCTAAGTCGCCTTTTCTAATAGAATCAATATCTGTAGAAGAACAAGTAGATGCATGTGCTTTCTAAAAAAAAAAATTCTCTCATATCCCTCTATAATGTGCTAAATTTTCTGTTCATGCTTGCTGAATATCTCATCAAAGATGTCTTGTGGATGTCTGCTACTACATTATCCAGGTATTTAGTGTTTAAAGCCTGTTTACCACAAGGCTACCTAAAAATCCTCCCCCTTTTATTTACTGATCTGGGCTGGAGAAAGATTTCTAATTCATATTGACATTGCTTTAGTCATCTTAAAATCTAAAAGGGAGGAATCAGTATTTTCATATCTAGATTGAAGCACATGATGAGCAGTTAAGTCCCAGCTATGTAGGAAAACCACAATGTGATATGGAGCAGTCTAGACTCATCAAATTCTTGCCACTGGGTTTGCAAAGACTATATCCTCATGCATAAATCCCAGAATTTCTTGCTGTTTTTATGCAGCGCTGCTGACTAGTTTCTCAAGCACAGAGTTCAGAGGGAAAGAAAAACACTGACTCAGAGAACCAAGCTTTATACCAGGCTACAGTGGCAGCCTGAGCTGTACTTTCCTTCTCTGCACATTTTAGAAGGATTTTATCATACATTCTGCTCGGTTTAGAATACAGCTCCTAACATTTCCATTCATAATTGGGGTTTATGCAGTACCAAAGCAAATAAACTTACGTACTGACATGTTTAGATGCGATGAAGAAGACAATTACATGGCATAACTACAAAACAAATTAAAATATCTGTGCAAATTTAAATTTAAGACTGCTTTTAAATAAATGTACGGTCTTTCGAAAACTGAAAACACATACAGCTTTTTTGCCCTTTCAGTAATTCCCATGATTCCAGACACTCCTAACTGTAGTTACCCCACCAGCATAAGTTTATGAAAATGTATAGTCTTAAGCTTTATATAAATATACATTATTTAACAGTTCACATGCTTATAATAAAAAAAAATAACTGCATTATATTTTAAAAAGGTTTTGATTTGTTAAGTTAAACATTTATTCAGGTGTTACTATGAGTGATATCTACTGATGCTTAAATTTCATGCAAAACTTTGCACTGGAAAATGGACCTCGATAATATAATTTATTTCACTTTTTGGCTCAAGTTCTTTGAGTTGCTTATGTTACTTACAGGATAATATCTAAGTTGAGAGTATAATTCTGCCACTTATTTTAACAGTAAATCATAGGAGCTGTGAAAGAGCTGAATATTACTTTTCAAAACAAAAAAAGCCTAATTATTTTAAGCAAAAGATACAAGTTTTGCTACTGCAGAGGTCATATTTTGAGTGTTCTAGTATTGCTATGATGATTATCTAACAGTGAAAACCATATAAGAATATAATAAAGTAGTAACATAAAGAACAGAACTTATTCCAGTCATTCTCCATGCTAGTCACAGATTTGTCTCAAATCTATGGCAGTTAGGCTTTTGTAGCTGAATTTTCTTACAGTTCATATTTACTTTACAGAAATAAATCAGAATCACAGGTAGTGAGATATAACGAAAAAATTATTTCAAAATTCATCACAATTAATTTCATTTTTTGGAATTAATGATGCTTGTTAAGTTTATTCACCCTTTTAAATTTTGCAGGAATTTGTTGGGCTTTTTAATAAGAAAAAAAAAAAGTAATAATGGAAATAATTGTAAATATATCCTGAAAGCTTTGTCTGCAGAGTTGATTTTTATATCAGTTAGAACATCAACTATCAGTTATGATGGTAAAATAAAATATTACCAAACAGAACCTGATGATTTGTCACATTTACAAATGTGTTTATCAAACATTGCACCTCATAAATGTGTCCATTCCACACTTGATCTCTGCCTTATTGCAATCCTGGTCTGTTCTGTCCTCTTGCTATCTGATTTGTACTTTGTTTCTGAGAAAAATACCTCAGAAATTGCCATGAAAAATAAGTAGGGCAAAAGGAGGAACCAGTGGATGAGAAAGGAGCAACCACTCACATTTGAATAAGGGTACATTCATGGCAAAAGTTACCGCTAGATCAACAGCAGACTTAGCAATTTACAGCAGAATTTGGATGGAACACATTGGCTGTTCTGATCAAACTGGACCCAATAAGATCATCACTAGCTGTTGCCCCCCTTCAGACTGGCTAAAAGCAATTTATCTAAACTCTCATAAAACACTTGGTCTAAACTCTTTCAGCCTCGATGATGAGAACTTACCATGTATATCTTACTCCGAACTTACAATTTTTGGCAGATATTTTCCCTGAATGAACTGCATCATTGAATACAAAACCAGCAAAGTCTTAAATATGATGAAACAGCTTAAGTGTTTCATTGATACTCTCAGCCAGTTTTCTGAATGCTACTCTTACTCTTAGACCAGAGGAAAGCGCACTAATCAGAAGAAGAACATCATCTTTCCTGAACTTCCTATTCCTTTTATAGATGACTTTCCTCTCTCTCTTGCTTTTATATTCAAGCTAAGCAGCACATCATTCCATCAAAAATATCAGTGGGAAAAAAAACGCAGTACAGTAAATATATTTTTTATTTATTTAATGTTTTAGACATTAAAGCTGTATTTTTTGAGCGACTAATGAAGAACTCTTCTGATTTTTTTTCTCCTGCATCAATTCTTCCATTGTGTGCATGGGACAAAGAAAGAGTGGCTATAACATCAGAAGGAAATTTTTCCTTACATGCAGTTTTAAAAAATATTCATGAAAAAAATAACTTGACCAGAAGCAGGTCACATTAATACATTTAACTGTTTCATGCAGATCTACCCTGGCAATATTGCAAAAGAATAACAAAAGTAACTAGTGATAGCACTTACATATGAATTATTTCATGTTTTCCCAAGGATGAAATTCAGCAGAAACTAAGTTCAAACCGTAAATATTTTAACAATCTAATTTCATCAATGACTGTGTGTGTGGAGGGGGAGTTCTAAACAACAACAACAAAATTATTGAAAACCAAAACTTCTTCATTCCACTCTAAAAACCATTCAGAGAAACCTCACGAACGTGCAAGTTCCATTTTATTTCCTGGATGAAAATACTGAGAACACTTGAATTCATGTTTCACAACAAGGTGAACGTATGGCTTGAGGCTCCCAGCTGGAGTCCTCCCCACCTATGGCACATGCACAGCAAGAGCTGCCTGCCCTTAACTCCAGCCTCCAGGGCCTGCAAGGCTCTTGTGGTTCCAAGGTCCCAGACACAGCTGGCAGCTGTGGGATTCCGTGAGCTCCTTGAAAGCACCAGCCTTTCCTCATGGTTAGGGGCTTGCAAACAGTACACATTTTTATTGTCCTTTAGAAACGGCTCCAGCGTTCTTCTGTGTGAAAAGCCTCTCCACAAGTCCTGCCAGAGTAGGAACACTCCGCTGGCCGCTCTGCCGGTGTTGTGGCTATGTACAAGGCGCAATTCTGTCACCGAGGCTTTGCTTTGGCTGCCTAGACACAAATTCGGAGCACGACATAAGATGACAGCAATGATCATAAAAGGGACAGCTATTTGAAAGATCACTCAGTATTTTGTGTGAAGGATTGTGCAGTACATGTGATCTTAACAAGATCAGCCAGGATGTGCCGACTGTAAAAGCAATAGGCAAATCTAAGCACTACTTGTGTTTTCTGTCCACATCTTCCTGTGTATAAGGCACTTACTTACACTGGTGAAAGAATCTGCAGAAACCAGTAAAGGTAAAAAGAGCATTTTGTTTTGTACAGTGATGGTTTATTTCTGAAACTTTTGTAAAGTCTATTTCCTAAGTGAAAGCAACCCCCCAAAATCTATGAACGTTTTGGAGCCTTATCTAAATGGGACAAATCATTCAAAATGGCACCACAAGGAATAATTTTGTATTGTCAGACATGATGGAGCTATTTGTATTATTTTACGTATGAACAGTCACTCATAGCCTAAGACATCAACAAAAGAAGTCTGGTTTTCATTAGTTTTGAATAAAGTCTTATATGTTTTCCTTCAAAACAGCTTATAGAGAAATAACGGACAAACTGATGAGGAATATAAACTAATGACTAGAAGATATTTCACAAGAAATCATATATTATATGATAATTATATTAAGACTCCAGTATGCAGTCTCAGTTCAGGGAAAAATGAGAATGTGGTTTGGCTGATTTCAGTGGGAAACATGTGCCTGCTTAAAAAGTGTCCAGTTTTTTATCTCAGTTTAACTCTTACTACAAAAATGCATACCCTCTCTTAACCTTTTGCCGGAAAGCAATTCTCCTGTCCTGTGACATTGCTGTGATCTATGACCCTTTACTGAGCTACTGCAAATTCGAGCTGTTAAAAAATTTAAATGTAGGTATGAACATTTCACCTATGAGTTAAGTGATACCAGGTTAGAGGAATAATTTTGCTGCATTTAAAAGGTAAGGGTATTCTCCATTACTCAAAAGAGATGCAAAGGCAAATCCCAACACAACTTTGTAAAATCAAATGTGTGTCTGATTAGCCATAGAAAGTCTTCAAATGACCACTTACTGGTCACTACTGGACAATACCTGACATACAAGCAGTAAGCACTGCTCTAAACCCCTGCAAATTTCAGAAAATGTAATAAGATCTATATGCCACTGGAAAAAGTAATGTTCTTCTTCTACAATTTTTATAGAAAGGGCCAAGTACTTCTAACACAGTTTTCTCAACAAAGCTTTGATTTCAGTATCCGTTATGGAAATCTCACAGCACTTCTCCTGAGAAGGCAGAAGAATTTTTGTGGGTTTCTGGCATGAAGATGTAGGGGAACGATTTTTTGTGCATTGTTCAATAGTTTTCAGTATTCATTAACATTTTAAGTTCTTTGATGAGATCAATCCCATCACAGCTGAATGTATTCCAATTTTTTTTTTTTGTATTGAAATGATTTAGCACCAAAAATTTTCAAACCATGAAAAATGTACATTACACTTACTCCCTATGGTCAAAGTAAGAAAGATAACAAAAAATATCTTTTATCCCAAAGGAAAGAGATGGTCAAACACAGAAATTCAAACTCATTTTCAGTGGAAAATAGCCAAAATCAAATTGTGAGTTGCTGAAAGAAGTGTTAGTTTTGTGCTGGAAAATATTTGAAAGGGAAACAATTTCATTAATATATTGTGGCTGAGATTTTTAAAATACTGGAAAGGATACAACCAGACTTACTCTACTGAAAAATACAGCTAAATACTGTGCATTTGAAAACGTTAACTCACATGCCCTTTCTCACTAACAGATAAACCGCTTTGAATGAATAATAGCTAATATATATAATATGGACATTACCTACTATGCATGTGCTGCTTCCATGAAAAGATTACTTTTTTCTATTAAATTGTATGGCTAAGTGACAGAAAACATACAGACTTAAACAAGCAAAATAAGGAAATTCTGAGTTAAAGACTGAAGCTCAACTCTTACCCACCCAACTGTGCCCCAATATTACAGCTTATGTGGAATTCCTTATCGACCAGTGCTGAGTGATCTCAGCAAATCTTAACATACAGTAGGACACAAGAAGGCAAGCTAAGGATGAAATTTCCTCTTAAGCACTATAACTTTCACTGCTCTGGTGACTTTTAGTAAAACTAGTGAAGTATTGGAGCACCTGCATTCTGCAATTCAATCTATCACAAATACTGCACTTCCTTCCGTAAAAATCAAACCTAAAACATATTCACTTAACTCTAAGGAAAGTTTTCTGTGTGTTCAAATTGTAGCTTGCCAGTTCTTTTAGAGTCCACAGATACATAAAAACACATTCAAGAAATTTTGGTGTAACACTAAAATTTATCCTAGTAAGCAATGAGAAATCTTTGATACCTATGAATATACTGTATTAATTCACTGTATGAAGATAAGAGAAAAATAAAGGAAATGAGTTCTCACAAATTCAATGTAGTAGAAAAACAGCAGTTATTTTCAGACTTCAGTAGATTAATTTTTATTTTTCTAATAACTCATAGTGTTAACAGTTAACAACAAAAACTAATGCTCAACAAAACTCAGGAGAATCTAGAATGCAGGTTGCACACCAAGGTCAGAAGAAAAAGTTTGAATATTCAAAACTGTTATAAATCACAGTTGTTGCTACAAAACTGTCAGGATATGTTTTGTTTTTTTTTTTTTCCAGAACCAGATAGCCCCACCCAATGAGATTATTTTTCTTATTTGTAAATCCATTTTTAAAACTACCAAGGTTCAGCTTCAAGTACTTGACATCCCAGTTTTAAACAACAGAAAATAATGCTGCAATGGAAACACTAACAGGGTCTTGACAACAGCCATGTAAGGCTGCACCTTTATATCACAACAAATTCTTCCATCTGAAAAAACTCACTCATTACCCAGGATGGTGTGGAAAAAAGATCGTTGTTGCTTCAGGAAAGACAGTTGCCTGAAAATTGGCATAAAGTGGTGAAAATTATAAAGGAACATTACTTTTTTCCCCCAAACTCAACCTAACTACTCCAGAAAGTAAGGCACAAATCATTCATTATAATGAGTCATAACAATGATTTGTGATCTTCCAAGTTTTCATTTTACGCCCCTCTGTTTTTCCTTAAAGACAGGAGGATAGACAAAGACTGGAAACTTTGGGTCATATGGATCACGGCACCACTGCTATGTCTGGAATTTTCTTATAAATATCCTATTGCTCTGAGGTTCATGGGCCTGACTGAAACAGCAGGGACGATCTCATTTGTACTTTTATAGTTGTAGAGGGATTTGCAAGAGTTAACACAATTTTCCATAATATTTCTTACCGACTTCTGGAATAAAGAGAGAGTTCCCTTTTTAATCAGTATCCGAAACATTGTTAAGTCTAAAGGGAAACAGGAATTCTTTCAGATTTAACAAGACTTTTCCAAGTGCCGATAATTTTAAAGGTACAAAACAAGGCAACTTTTGAAAAAGAGAGGATTTCAGCAAAGCGTTTGTGGGCAGCAATCAGTGCAGTAGTCTAGAGGATACACTTTTCAGCAGATTTTACTGCTTTCTTGCAGCCTTGTGCCTTTTAAAGATTAAAAGATTATTTTTCCAAAAATAAATGGTAAATGATTCCTTTTGAGTTCATGAAAATATTCAAATCAAGGAAGTATTGTCAGGTTCTGTTACAGTGATGTCTATCTCAGAAAACAAACTGTTTCACTAACCACCAGTGGGAAGCTAGAAAAGCGCCTTCATTTTGTACAGTCACAGAAATCTTTAAAGGCAATTTGCTCACATTCTTCTCCAGGCAGGCAGGCAAACTATGCTAACATGGCTGATCTGACTCAGCTATTGAGCCTGAGGACTGAAATATAGGAAAAAGAAAAGGCATTTCTGATGTTATCCATGAAGTATTTCTCAGGGACTACTGTTTTGTTTCCTTACCACATTCAGCACCTCTTCCATGTACACATTTAGTCAAATCTTCATAATGCTACACGGATTCAGAGATTAACTGGATTATTGAACTGTTGAATGTCTACTGATAAATAAAATAGGCTTGTTGAAAAATGACTGCTGGAAAAAAGTGGTTCTGCATGCTTATACTGAATTAATAGGTAATTTCTATATATATGTTATTATATATAAAACGAGTAGAATCATGACCTTGTTGGCAAATTTCTGTGTCTTGTCTAATGCCAGACTGAGTAAGAGTGCCATAAGTAAACCCTAAAGTGTTCAACATGTAGGCATACCCCCTCCCATCCTCTTTTTCTCAGCACATATGGGGACTAATGGGAAGGACAACTCTTTGAAAGAAGAACAGCATAATTTATCCTTTTCCAAAGCTACGCTGAGTCTTTCAAAGAACTAGCTGTATAGTGGTTTGCTATGAGATATGATGCTAGCAATAGGTTTAGCTGCTTCATTTTGGGTATAATCTTTGTGCAATATAGTCTGTGCACATAAACAGGGATCCAAGTATTTGCAGGAACCAACTTTCCCTGCTATGGAGTCTGAAAGGTGCCCAGTCTGAAGTATGAGAAGGACCTACTGTACCTAAATTTTGCAGAGTACATTGGAATTATCCTTTTTAAAAATCTGAAGTTTGTCCAACTTGTGGCCTGAACCCCTTCCAAGAATAAAGCTGACCTTAAAGGTCTGCAGAAAGGAATCTCCAGTTTTATTACGTGCTGGGGACAGATTTTAGCCTTTTTCTCTTTCAAGACTCTCTTGAAAACATAGACAGCCATCCTGCCTAACAGCTAAGAGATGTATCACCCGCCAATTTATTAGAGGTCATTTATTAGAGGTCACAAGATGCCAGCTTGTCATTGGAATTGGCAGCAGAAACCACAGTCTCAGAATCGACAAACACTGCTCCTTTTATGCAAGTTTTCCCTGTGAGCCTGTGGTCTGGGAAAAGGGCAAACAGTGAAAGTCAATCACAGGAGAATGACTGATGGATATATAGGGAATGAGCAAAATTATGAAAGTAGGTGGGATAGAAAAGAGTGTGGTGCTGAAGAAACACGATATACTGAGCAGATAGAAAACCTTGAGGCAGATACTGGTCAAAATACAAGCCATATATCTTTGCATCTGTTCCTTGCTTGTCATCTCCAAAACCTACCAACAAGCACTGCAATTATGCAAATTTTACCTTCTCTCTCTACTACTGCATTCAATGGATAGTATTAATGTGACATAAATGATATCTGAATTAATATATGGTATTCATTCACTGTACCATACTGTATCAAATTATAATTCTTAAATTCATCAGCTCTCATTGACAATAAAAGCCACTTAAAAATAGATCAGAAAAAGAACTTTTAAATTTATATGAGGTACTTCTGTAGGACTTTCTACCAAAAGGGTATATAGTTTTCAGAGGTTTCCTAGACTTATACAACATCTTATCTCCAATATCAAGTGGCATCTCTAACATGTCTTAAAGTCTTTTTTTGGCTCAATGATACTCCTCTGCTCACTGTCCCATTTAACTTCTGTTTATACTTCAGCAACTGCTGTTTTCCTTCTCACCACTGGAGTATATGTGTGCACAAAAACAGCTTTTCTAAAATACACAGAAAATACAGTGTGAA
Organism: Callaeas wilsoni; assembly: GCA_013398955.1. Lineage (NCBI taxonomy): Eukaryota > Metazoa > Chordata > Aves > Passeriformes > Callaeidae > Callaeas > Callaeas wilsoni. The sequence continues at coordinate 93,069 of VWPU01008825.1, forward strand.
TTCAGGAACTAATTTTCTTTTAAGGAATATGTGCAGAGAGAATGGTTCCTCATCTACACCACTGCTATAATTTATGTCAGAAGAACAATGTATTTCCAGATCTGCTCATATAATGCCCTCTAAGTAGACTGTGAAATTCCTGCCCAGGGTCAGGACCGTGTACTATGAAGCACTTGACTTGTTTAATTTTTTGTACACTTGGTTTCTGTCCCAAGGGCTATGACTGCGTGAAGTTTCAATTAATATACTGAAGAAGCTCTTCAACACAGATGATATGGCCAATTGCAAACATTTATTAAATATGACTTGCTGCCTTCAGAAGTGGAAGAATTCTCAAAGTGATCACCAAATCTCAGCCTTCAGGAGTAAAGAGCAGCAATGAGTAGCTCAGGAGTAGATGAATAGCTTTGAGTAGCCATAGGAGTAGATGAGTGCTGTGAGTGAGGAATGATATTCGTAAAATGCTGGAGAGAGTCTGAATTGATCACTTTCAACTCTTCTGTCCTCAGAAAGAGCTTTGCATACAAAGAAAAAGAAATTTCTTTTTGAAAAGCCCCAGCTGATTTACGTGGCATTCACACAGTTGATTCAAGATATACTTTGCAAAACAACTAAAAATCCATTTGTTTACCTGAAACAAGCCCTCATTAGATTTCTAAGAAGCTTTACAACAAAAGTCAGGGTATGAAAACCCCCACCACGTTATTTCATATATAAACCCAGAAACCTGAATGGTTTTATCCATGCATGCATACATAAACCCTTTTATTCCCCGTAATTACAAGGAAAAGAATTTTCTGCATTACGAAAGGAAAAAAGATCAGACTAGGACGCATCACTAATTCTTCAAATTCCTTATTATGCTTGATATACACTTTCATGTTAGTTAACTAAACGTAAATCAATAGATTGACATATGCCATAGAGTTTAGATACTAATTTAACACCTCTGTGTAAAGTTAGAGAGGAGATTTATAAAATCACTTAGAATTTATTATTTCTAGAAAGAGTAGACAAAAGTCTTTGAGGATTAATTTCATGCTGTGGGTTAAATTTCACTCTCACGATAGGCCAACTATTGCCTGGGGCGCTACAGATAATGAACCTGACAAGGGATTAGCAAGGAAATACTTGTGTTATTATAAATCGTGTACACTTCCCTTTCTAACCAACTTCATCCTTCATGACATTAACAAATTACACTCTTTGTCCATGTTTCAATACTACACAAAGCTATGAATGACCCTGAACCAATAGTACATTAGATAAGGTCTTCTCAAGGCATAAATAGCTACTAAATTTGTTTGAAAGATCTAGACCTCCTGAAGTGAGAATCTAAGACATCTTATGTCAGATATCTCCAAGACCCAGAGAAACATTTGAACATAAAATCTGATTTAAGAGTATCAGCTGATACAGTCTAAAAGAGTTTATAGACAAATGTGCACAATTAAATTAAATGTAACACAGAATCAGAGTAAATTTAGGGTGTATTAATATACCAGAGAGTCTAAAGCAATCCAAGCAAAAATGTTAATCACTTGGCTTCACTGTAAACAGTGGATTTACTAAAGATCTCAAACACAATTTATCATATGTATATTAGACTAGAAGTTCCAGTAATGATTTTATGCCCAAAGCCAGTAAGAATATCTACGATATAAATATAGATGTTTTCTGTGTTTGAGCCTTTCATCCATTCTTTTCTTGAAAAGCTTCAAACTTTTATGTGTAAAAACCAGCTTAATTTCTAGACAATCCATGCTGAGCTGTGCTGCCATGCAATGGCAGTGAAATTGCATAAAGGTTAAAGTGGAAATCTGACATCACAAACGGGACCCTTTATTTATACGCTGCCATACAAACAGAAAGGCAAGAAAGAACTCCAGGCTCTGAACCTTCTTCTACTGACCCAAATCAGCTTAGGATGGCATTCCTCGAACTTTAGAGATGGTAGTATTACTGCTAATGGCTTCTGAGGGGAAAAAGAACCCTAGAAATGGTTCTTGTAACATAGTTGCCCCTCTGCACCTTTCAGGACAATCACGCACAACCAAAAAAGCAATTTTTTTTACCCTATTACTCTCTCATCTCCTTTGAAGCCAAATTCTTTTCAAGACAAACCATCTCCAGGATATGGCACCACATAACTTCTAATCACCACATGGTAATCATCCATGCTAAAATACTCAGAGATTTATTAGTGCTGGATTGCAAAAGGCATGGACAGTTTTTTCCTTCCTCTTGTCAAACTGCCTGGGCACGAGCCCTCCCTTAGACTCTCCGAGAGAGCATGACCTGACAGGTTGTTCCTGGACCCCAAAGGTGTGAGTTTATGATGTTGGAAAAGTGTCCAGTTTAGTCTCTTTGCTCCTGTATCTGCAAGCCAGTGAGCTCTGCTGTCCCTCGCTGTAGTTACAGAATATCCCCATAAGTCACACTGAGCTGTGCAAGATGACTCAGACCCACTGCACGGCTCGTATTGTTCTTGTATGGCCAAAACTGACAAAGAGGAATTTCACTATTGTGCTCTTGCAGTGTATCAGTATCATTTTCTTACCATGTACAGCAGGCAAGAGTAGTATTTGCTGCACTTTCCTCTTAGCTTTCCAAATGGAGAGGAAAAAATACAGTTGCATTAGGAGGCTGATAATGTAGGCTAATAACATTTAATAGTTGAGGATTTGCCATTCTGCCTCCTCGGCATCATATAAGGCCAGACAACTAGTCTCTTGACTTACCCACACAGCTGAACCAGCTCTGCATCCAGCCGCCTCCATCCCCTGAGACCAGACCTTTGGCCAAAGTTATTATAAATAACTATTATAAATAATTATAAAAGGACTAATCCTATGAAAATGACAACTGAGCATGCCCTTATACTAAATGAATACTTGGACAGTGTAATGAGCCTTGTGTTTGAGCCCTCCACACTTTTCCAGAACTGAAGGTGCTAAAGACTAGACTACTCAGATTCAGGTGGGCTTCATACTGGGAAGACAGTCAAGCATTGCTAACATCTTACATTTTCCACTTGGAATGTAATTTGGTGAGTGGCTGCTCTGATGACAGAGCCAACTTAAGATCACCGCTTGTTGCCAGGCTGTTTTGCTGATGCAAATATCTACAAGATTGTGGAGTAAAGAAAAAACAAACAGTTCCCACCCTCTATGACAAATTATTACTATTAACCAAGATTATTTTATTTTTCATTAATTCAAATCTGCTCTTGGGTGGATGCACACAATTCACACCAAAATCATCCCAGCTTTGATTTAAACAATTACCTTCATCTTCCTGATGCAGTTTGCTCTGTTTTCTACCACAGGATCTCCTAAATACTGTACTCAGCATAACACATATGAAGCATATCATGACATGGTATGTGCCTCCCTGTCTCAGCAAGGATTAAGCTTAGAGCAGAAAGTGATGCCTTCGTCTACAGGAATTAAAAGGAAACACAGCAAGTAAAGAACTGCCAGCAAGTGAAGTGGGAATGAATCGGAGGGAAGAATCCGGGACAGGCTGTTAAAAAGGACAAAGAAGAGACACAGAAGAAACACATTTGGTGGAAAAGGGCAGCCACTAGAGTAAGGTGAACGGAAAAAAAAAAGAAAGATTTTCAGACCTAGAAAGTTAAAAGAAGAAGAAATGGTAGGTTGGAAATATACATAAATGAAATGTGGGCCACAAGAATCTGCAATGATTTATGCACATGCTTCATGACACATACTTTAACAAAATCCTTTTAATCATTTTCAGTGAGTAATTGCTTCATGAAAATCATATTCTCTGCCTCTCCTTCATTTGTTTTTGGAAGTGGCAGGTTCATTCTGTGAAACTTCTTAGAAAAAACTTTCAACTTGAGACATTCCCAAAAGACACAACTCTTAAGGCAGATATATAGAAATAAAAATGTGCAACAAGAAGTTTACTTTTTAAGATCCCTTCCTCCTTAAGTCTGAGGTTACACGATAGTCTGCAAATGAATCAGGCTGCATCAGGAATAAGGATGATGAAGCTGGTGTTTAATATGCAGAAGAAGTTAAATATGGTCATGTGGCCCGCATTACTGAAGAGACATTATTAGGGACTGTGCAACTTACATTTTCCTGAAAGTTAATGGCTTTAAATTCAGCCATATTAAATTCATAAAGGAAGTAATAATAGTGTATATTGCTCAGCTGGCCATTACTGGAATAAAAAATCTTAGGTCAGCTTAAAATAATTTTATGCTACACTTCTAACCATAGAATTGTGCACATTCTACTTTGCATTAAACAATTTACATTCGCATCTGTCACATATTACTTGTTGTCTCTTTTCCCCCTTCTCTGAGGGGAGCTTCTTGTTTTGACAGCACCTCGTTGTCTGTACTTCCGTCTAACTCTTGATTTATAAAGGAATAATCATCAAAATACTGTAAATTTATTTCTAATTTTGATATTTCACTTTTATTGACTGTGCCTACGGAGGAAGAAGTTAAAGAAAATCCTACCAATTGATGAAGTAAGAGAAAGAAGAGATATACCTGATTACTAACCATCAGCTCCTTTTAACACCCTATTTTTCCTAAAGAAAAGCATAATTGGATGTGATGGATAAGAACTGTCATCATCTTCCTCATAAGACATCTGCCATTAGTTATCAGCTGGCCAAACTGATATGCTGAACCAACTTCTGACTTTTAAAGACTGAGACGTTTCTATTAATTTATGGCACATACAGAGGAGTTCACCAGGAAAATGCTTTTTAATGGAAAATCAGGTGGCAAAGACTCTAGGAGATGAATCTTTGATGACTGATACTCATGTTCACTCTAACAGGCACTAAAATGCAACAGACACAATTCTAAACAAGTTACAATTTTATATAAACACCAAAGCCAGTGACTAAATTAAACCTGAATAGAGTGAGCATGTTAATTGTAAGCAATGAAATACTCAATCCTATGTGCCAGGTGGTAATAATAATTTACCTTGTGAACTTTTCAGATTTTTTTCAAATTCACAGCTAACTTGAAATTTGAAAAAGGAAGAGCTAGGCATTGCTTGACAAGCTGAATTAATGTGTCTATCAGCATTAAGCCCTTGCTACACAGTGACATCTCTCCAGTAGGTAAACTGCCTCTGAGACAAATGTGTCTTCACTTATTACTTCACTCCTCTATGGCTAAGCTCTGAAGTGCCAGGGGATACAAATGATCTTGTCTTCAAAATAATTTAAAGCCTGCTGTAATACAGAATGTAAAACACAGAGAGCAAGGTCTTGTCAAAATGCAAAATCAACAGAGAGTGTCAGGAGGCAGAGTTTGCTGTCTGTAATGTGATCCCTCCACACACCATAATCTCCATTTTATTTTGCCTAATGAGGCAGGAGTTAAAACAGTTGACCTGATCAAACTCAGATGGCAGCCCTAAAGGATGAGCCCCCTGCTGCACTCTTGTCCCGACACCCTTTGTTACCTCCAAGTGAGCTGAGACCAGGCTGTGAGCCATGTAAATAGGAGGCTTCCAGGTTAATGAAAAGCTGCAACACTCTTCTAAATCAGGACAGAAGGTTATGCTTTTCTAATCCAAAGAAAGTTTCATGAACCTCAGAAATAAAGTTTAATGAATGCAGGTCATTTTGAACCTTGCAAATGGAGACTGGACAAAAGGTAATATTTTCCTTAAAAAAATTCCTTATTCTATAAGCACAGGTCAGCACATATTATTAAAATAACATGAATTTGTTTTCTTACGACAAATTCAAATATATCAATTAAAAAGGGATGTCTTGGGAAAAGGTAGTTAATAGTTTTTATGAACTGATGTTTTTATTAGGTGATGGCATGTTTGCTGTTTCATTTCATTACTTATCTGCCAAGGAGTTTCTTTCAACACCAAATCAGAATCTACATGCTACAATCATGTAACACATTCAACTTCAGTCCATTTGCTGCAGCTGCTGACACAGATAAATCTTTAGCAGTGCGCAAAACATAAAAATTGTCTACATTATCTTTCAGCGTGTAACATAATTTGCAGTCTTTTACACAAAGGAAATAAAAATTGGATTCACCAACTATACTCCTACATGTCACTTGAAAGATGAGACTGTGTTGGATATTATATTTGAAGTGTCTGCAGAGAGGTACGGAGAGCCAAGGAGTGTTAACTTGGGTTTAGTGAGTGCATAGGTTTTGTTCAATTTTGAGTGTGATGGATGGGGGGTTATACCTGCTCTCAAAAGATCACATAGAAAAAGATAGTAGACAGGATATACATCAAAGTACCTCAGTGTGACTCTGGAGTTTCACTGATAAGTTTGAATACATTTCCTGTTCTGGGATGCCCAAATTTTTTCTAACATGAAGCATTCCATATTGTAAAAATTTTCATACTAACACAGAGAGAACACAGTAAACTGAATAAGCAAGACATTGATACCTGCATAGTCAAAAAAATACATGTATCGTTTATGCTTGGCTTGGGTGTTGACATTGTTTTAATTCTACTGAAAATTTACATTTATCTGTCTTAAAGAAAAGTGTGAGCAATTTCACATTTGTTACGTTTTAGGTTTATCTCCTGTGTGGTTATTCATTTGTTACTTAGTCCATATTACAATTTTGTGTTCAGATTTCACGGGACTATTTTTTAGCCCCTTTTTTCTTTCCTCAATAACGCACTTGTGACACCACTTTTCATACATTCCAGTAATCAATTTCAAAGCCATTCATCAGGATTTCAGAAGCCATTCTTGAAAAATTAGATACATGTGCTCAGTGTAAATGGGAACGCAGTGATTTATGACACAGGTCATTCGGAAAACCCATGAGTTCTTCTCCAGTGACATGCCAGAAATCACAACTATTACTAGAGGGCTGTGATCTGTTTATTATACAGCTTATGGGAGGTGTGCCATGTCTAATTCATTTTTAATGTGTTACATTTTTTCTGGTTGATTTCTGAAAACAAGATTTACAGTTGTTTAGAGTTTGACAAGAATAGCAAACTGCTGGTTTAGTTAATACATTTTAAAATGGATTGATTAAACTATCAGCCTGTTTGCACTCAGTATTCAAGCTACAAAGGCAGCACTGTTTTAATTGCAACTACAGCAGTCAGCAGTTCTGTAAATCATGTGTTATGGATCCCAAAACATGGGGTGAAAAAACCACGGATGCTTAATCTAACCGGCAGGAAAGAAATTAACTTCCTGGTTTCTATTCCGTTTGCAAAGGATGGCAACCACAATTTTAAAAAAGGGTATTTCCAGAATCCCATTATCTCATTTACCTGCTCAAGGGAGGGATGAGTATGCTCCTGAATCATCCAGCTCAGAAATCTTTGTCATTGAATCTGCTGGTAAGGTACTTAAAATGAGAGTGACGAAGCAGCTCTGTCACACACAGCACAAATCAAATGAGGTTTTTCATGGTACTCACCACAGCAAAACAGCCAGTGAAGTTTTTTACTGCTTTGGTATTGGCACAATGTCTAACCTCTAGTTAAGGGTAAGCTTAGAGAAAGCCTTAACTAAGTAGTTTCTAGCAGACGTGCAGACATGGCTTTATCAAGAATATAAGACGGGGTGTAGTCCTCAATGCTACTTCCCACAGCATACAACTCTGTTTGCATGATACAGCAGCACTTATGCAGAGATGCACCACAAACATTCAGGCAGAGGGCATCAGAGGCCATAGCCCTGCTGCGAATGTGCGGTTAAGTCACGCCTAGCAAGACTTTCTGAGAGAGACACCTCAGCGGTACTGAAGGGCTCTGCCTTTAGGCTGAGTCAGGAACTGCCCTCAACTCTAGTAGCCATGTACAGCCTGCTGGAATTAGATATGCACTAAAGTAGAGCCCTTGCATACATTTTAAGTACTTGAGTACCTTCAGTCATCTTTTATTCATGTGTTGAATTTAAGTCAGTCATCTAGGGTCCCTGCAGAATCGGTGCAGAGACATGCATTGCCAAAGTCCACTTCATCCCATGTCCCCAACATGGGTATCAAGGACCAGTGGAATTACCTGTCCTGCATAGTTGTTCCACTCTTTCTCTAGACTACAGATGGAGCTGTCTACCTGTGATACACTGCCAAGGCTCTAGCAAGTGCCCTAAAAGAGGGGATACACATTTGTCAGTGGTTTGTTTTCTTAGTTGGCTGTTCACATTTTCAACAGTAGCAGAGGTATTTCACATGAAAATACAACCAACTTTTCAAAGTAGACAGTCACTTAAATTTGACAGGAAGCTATTATTAAGTGTCCCCAGACTCCCACAACCATATCCTCAGGGTACAGCATAGCTGGAGGTGTCCCAATATTTTGTGGATGTCACCACAGGACCAGCAATGGTGAAATTTGGATAGGTAGTCCTCTTTGCTCTGCTCTCTTTGTCCACAAGACTGCAATGACTAGGGTGGGTTGTGCTCTTTGGAACTGTGAAGTAATCCAGACTGGAGAATGACAAGAAAAGGAGGAGAAGGTCTAGGATAAGGCAAGGCACAGAAGAAAGTTTAAAGATGGCAGACGCAGCATCTCTGTGTCTTGAGAAAACATGTACATGAACAAGCAGATACAATAAAATCATAGGCTTGATATGTAATTACTGGACTTGTTCAAGTCATATTATGACTGTGGAAGAAAACCCTAGGTTTGTGGAGAAAATCTAAGACTTGAAAAGAGAGACTAAATTACTAAATGCTTGATGAAGAAATGCAGCAGAATTAGATGTAAATGTGTACTTTGCCTAATCTCAGACAAGCACCCATGAAATATGGAATTATTGAAATTTAGTTCATCAAAAACTAAAAACAAGACTGCTAATTTGATTAAAAAGTACTGTCAGAAGCACCTAGCTGGTCTCTAGGAGAAAATAACTTTTCTTAATTTTGTGGGTCCACTCTGCAGATGACTTGGCCCCTTTACATTTCACTTCTGACCATCCCACCCTTTCTTTCCCCACCGTTCTCCCTTTAAGAGCTGAGCTGACTTCACATGTCTACTCCTGCAGGCTCTCCTCCCTCATGAAAAATATGAGGGAAGAGCAGCCTTGTACAGGCTCAGGAAGGTCTACAGGTCCTGAGAAAGGAATCTTCAGCGAGATTGTGCTAAAATAAAGGGAGAATCTAATCAGGAAAAGAAGAGGCAGGAGCCCGGGGGCAGTAGGGAAGCAGGGGATGAGCTGTGGGAGAAGATCCGCGTGCAGGAAAAGAAGAGGGTCTGCACACTCAGCACCACGCTGTGCTGTGGCCTCCGCCACGGGCTGAAACCGCCCTGGGCTAAATTTTAGCCTTTGCTAATTCAGGAGCCTAGTGGAAGGAAAGGGAGAGTGAGAAGGTGAGAGAGAGGGGAGGAGAAAGAAAGAAGACTCTTACCTATGGCCCACAAAAATCTGCTGAAGCCCACATCCGAAACATTTCACAGTAATATGTGGTACAACTTCATACCAGTACAGCGAAAGACTGAAATGGGTTCACCTATACCTTGACCATTTCTGCAATGCCATTCCACTTGCCCCTTTTCTGCCATTCTTCCAAAAGACTCCAAAGTGCAGCAGAATATAATACACAATAATAAAGTCATATTTAAAATTAATATTAAAATGCTCAGGTACTGCAACACTGTAGCTTTCATATGCAATGTCTGGAGACTTAATTAAATGCAAGCAAAAAATATTTCAAAGTAACTTCATGAGAAAGAGCAACTCAATACTTAGTGTACAAAAATTACTTATTGTTTGTTCTTAATCCAAAGAGACCACAATTTTACAGTACATTTTGGATCAAAGGTCAGAAAATTTAGTTCTACATGCAAAACAAAGTACAATTTAAAAAAAAGTATTTTTTACGTTAGGCTCTTTGTTTAATTTCTTGGTTGTTATTTTGGTTGGTTGGGGTTTTGTTTGTTGGATTTGTTGGGTCAGGTTGTTTTGTTGTTTTTGGGTTTTTTTTTGTTTTTTTTTTTTGTTGGGTCAGGTTGTTTTGTTGTTTTTGGGTTTTTTTTTGTTTTTTTTTTAAGTTTGAGACAATAGGATTTATCATCTGGAAAGAGAAAGACAAATCTAGTATTACATTTTACACAAATGGCAAGACTTTATTTGCTGGCACATCAGACCAGAGGAAGGTAAAGCAAAGGGACTGTGAAACATGAGTCAGGATTTAAACTGCTAGGTTTTCCAAAGATACTTACTTTAATTCCTTTTTTATCTGTGAAATATAGTTGGTGCTAGTATCTTTGAGCAGAAGGCTTTATTAGATTGGTTTAACCCCAGGCAGCAACCAATCCCTACACAGCCACTCGCTCATTTCCCCACCAGTGGGATCAGGGAGAGAATCAGAAGGATAAAATCTTGAAAATTCATGGGTTGAGATACAGACAATTTAACAGGGAGAGTGAAAACCGCACACACAAGAAGAGCAAAACAAGGAATAGATTGACTGCTTCCCATGACAGGCAGGTGTTCAGCCATCTCCAGGATGGCAGGGCCTCATCACACGTAGTGGGGTCTTGGGAAGACAAACACCATCACTCCAAATGACTCCCCTCCCTCCTTTTTTGCATCACTTTAGATACTGAGCATGGTCTGAAATATCCCTTTGGTTAGTTGGGGTCACCTCCCCTGGCTGTGTCTCCTCCCAGCCTCCCAGGTACCTCAAGCATCCTTGTCAGCATGGCAGTAAAAGAAGCAGAAAAGGCCTGGACTCTGTGTAAGAACTGCCCAGCAATAACAAAAACATCTCTGTATTATCAACACTGTGTTCAGCACAAATGCCGAACACAGACCCACACCAGCCACTGTGAAGAAAATTACCCCAGCCAAAACCAGCACAACTGGCATTACAAGCATATTTTCAAATCTCGTCTCCCACAATCAACAAGTTTGAATCATGTAAGCACAACTACATTCAGACTTAAAGCTACTGTTTTAAAATATTAACTCTGCTGTCAAGGCCCTTAAGAAGACTTGAATTTGCATGCAAACCAAAGAAACAGCAGAAGTCAGTAGGTCCCTAGAGATAGAACCTTTTCTAAAGTAGCCAAGAGAAGATTTAGGGCACATAAGCTCCTGCAACGACAACCACAACCACAGCATGCACTCCACACCTTATGATGTGTCATGTACACTGCACAGATCTACCATCCCTGTTTCAGTTAAATCCCTGTAATCTGGGAAATTTTTTTTTGTTGTTTTTGCAATATTTCTGGCTACATCACCCACTATATGATTCTGATAGGACGGACTAGCGATGGACTTTCAAAAGAAAAGCTCCTAAAATTAGCTCAGCAACCTTGTGGGAGTATTGCTCATAATTCGATTTGATTTTAAGATGCTTCCTCTTCTGGTTTTACTTAAGCTTAGCTAGCTGTACTAGAAAGAGTGATTCAGAAAACAGGTACTTGTATCTTAATCACAAAAATAAAAATTCATTCCAGAAAGGGAATTTACCCACAACTGCCATGCACATGCCTTTTCAGCACAGCTGATTTTAGCTCTTTCAGTGGTTCCCTTGAAGATTTAAGCTCGTTCAATGGTTCTTCCATAAAGTTAGCTGGCAATGTTTCACAAAAATTAGAGAAGGAAGAATAGAATAATCCTATTGTTGTACATATATCTAGCAAATTATGACAGGATAAAACCTTAATAACAACAACTGAAAGCTTACTAAAGATATGTCTAGCAACAATATCAGGGATAAACATCAGAAGTAGCAGACCTTTGTTTAAAACATACCACAGGAAATATATTCAGCATTGGAATTTATGACCATTGAGTGTTTATTTAAAACATTAACTTCTCTAAGGCTATTGTGAAGTGACCAAAAGCAAATACAGTTTTCTGCACTTGCAGAAAAACTATAGGAGAAAGGAATAAAATTAATTATCCATTTTCAAATTTCCCCCAAACTCTATGATTAACATATTTCAAAATTGATACAATAATTTTCTCTTTTCATTAATTTGATTTTCTATTCCTTATCTAAAATATATTCTACAAATTCTCTGAGTATTTTCTGCATCTCTACCAAAAGAACATGCTTTATAGTGGGAAGGAAAATCCAAAATACCCAGTCCTACACATAAATAAGAAGATACAATATCTACAAAACTTCCACTACTGATAGATATTTGTCTGTTCTTATAGTTCTGGATACAACTCCAAACCACTGAGGAAGAAAGCGCAAGTGTTGAACGCAAGTGTAATATGTAAGATGGGTGGAATTCTTGTTTTTCACCATGATCTAAGAAAAAGAAAAATGCTGTTGTTAGGATAAACACTGATCATCACTGATGATCATGAGGTACCCCAAGTTAAAGCCACACGGACCTGCTGACCTGAGAATTATGAAAGCATGTCAGACTTTGTCCTGAGAATCTACCACGAACAGTGAAAGATCTCTAGTGCAGTAACCGTAACTTCATAGATTCATGCAAAAGTTCTTGATCCTTGGATGGCACAGTGAAGATTTGAGCAGAAGTATGGGAGCAGATTCTTCTTTTGACACTAGTTAAGCAATGAAGAGGGATATGAAATGGTGTGGAAAACAGGACTCTTCTGTTTGAAGGGAGTAGAGGTGATGCTGAAACACACAAAGACTGTACTCAGTGTCTGCACTTACCAGGCCAGATTCCTCACCCCAAGGGGCAATGGTAACTTTTGACAGAGTAAAACCAATTCAGATTTATTTTTCCTTACAGTTCAACTAAAATGAGATCCACCAAAAAGACTCAAGAATACTAGGTTGGAATTACTCTTGAGGGCCACGGTTGAAGTGTCAGCTCAATTTCTGGCACCTGGACATATTGCACACATGCCACACAGACAGGAGGTTCAGGAATACAGCGCGGACAGTGCTAAAAAATAAAGAAATTCTGTATCTTGAATATGCATGATTCTGCACCTGCAGCATAGATGCATATAAAGCAATCATTTTAAGAATGGATCCACAATACACATAATTTTTTTTTTATTCCTGTGAGGAGCAAAAATGTGTTTCTATCTAGTTATTTTGATTAAAAGGAGTTGTAGTTGTTGAAAAAATGAGAGGCAGGTTATTAGTGGCTACAGTACTCACAATAGGATCTGGCAGAGACACAATCAGTTCTCTGTTTTTTACAATGCAGTTTTTAGCTGGACCATGTGCACAAGTGAACATGCTGGAGGAATGTCTTATTTGAAGCTCATACGTTTAGTCTTGCCTAGAACGGTTTCTGAGCTTTAAATGAAGAATTATGCCATAGATACTCAGAGATCAAGGCATCTGTGAAGGTTTTGGGAAAGTCAAGTCCAAGTTTGACATGCAATTCAAGAAGGAGGAATTGGAACTGGTTCTCTCACTTCATAGCTATGTGCTGTGATGATGAGGTTATTGTCTATTCCAGATCCAGATTCTTCCATCAACTTTATCTTGACATTAAGGATTTGTTACATGGTTTCTTCATAGATGTTTAAATAAGTAATTTATATACATAGTAAGTTATGTTAAATTCAGAGAAACATTTCCCTAACGGCTTTGAAGTTTTTAATTGAGTCTCTGGATTAGCACCTGAATACTCAAGGAACACATGACTGCTGCTGAGTCCATCATACTTTTACTTCAGTGACCATGAAAATGAGGACAAGTAGATCAAACTATGGTGAGCTTCTGTTTAACTACATGACGGAAACTGGCACAGCTGGAGTCAATTCTTAGCAAATTGATCAGAATTCCTTTACTTTAACTACAGCTTAACTAATAAACAGACTTCCATAATTTTCTGCAATCAATCTAAATGTATCTGCAAAATTAGTGAAACATTTGATCTTGAAATGTTCACTAAATCTTAAGTATACAACTTTGAAGAACTTACGTAGCTTATCTTTCTGCCAATTCAAAAAAGAATAACTATTTATAATGAAAACTTGTTAACTAGGTAAACTCTGTAGAAGATTCATGTTCATAATTCATTTCCTATGTAACAAAACTGGTGCTTTCTTCTTTTTCAAAATTCAGTATTAACTGTTGTTACCAGGTTTGTATTCTGGTTTTTGTTTGTTTGTTTAAAGACATTTTTGTATGAACTTCTGGAACTAGTAGTAATCTCACTAAAAATTTGAAAAAACTGTATGCATGTTGATGCTCTTCTTCTGCCATTTTTTAAAGTAAGCACACTTCATACGACAATCCAGACATTTTCCTGGTTAGATCTGTTTCTTTTAAGGGGTTTTTCAAGTATTCTGTGAACCAGACAATCTTGAGCTCTCTTTGAACATAACAGGCACTTGGAAGATCTAATGAAAATACATTCTTTAAAAATGTAATTGATCTGGCTTTTGCCCTTTTTTCATGATTATTTCTGCAGTTACAGATTGGCAAAATCTGAAAGTAATAGAAATGTCCTATTTGCTAAAATAAATGAATACATTGAACTTTTTTTCCCCCCCCCTAAAAGCCCATGTTGCAATCCCTCCTAAGGGAAAAAAAATAACAAGAAAAAGATGGAGTTTGAACTCAAAGCAAACATAAAAGCTTTACTCACCAAAAAATCAATTACACAACCCAATTTGTTTTCACCAGCAACCAAAGGAAAGCCTGGTTAGGATGTTGCAAGATCCAAACACCTTGGATCTAAATGTTCCACCAAAGTTTATATTATAGCTATTTCTAAGAAACAAACTAACAATTAGAGACACCTGTTAAAAGTGCCTGTGCTCTGTTCACACTTCATGTTGTATCTTAAAGTGACAGCATATTAAAATGTCAATTCAATTCTTTTCCATTACAGAAGTATTTATAACAACAGAAAGTGCAATTAAATTGTCTGCTCCTAAGTACTTTTATATAAATTTGCTTAGCAAAAAGTACTAAAGCACTCCAGTGTAGAAGGGAAAACTACAAAGTATATCAATTTTAATACTAGAGAACACACAATGACAAAAGACATTGACAGAAAAAAAGTCCGTAGTTAGATTAACATCCTCCCACATTTTTTTGTACTTATTAAGCACATAAAATGTTTCTTCTACAGATAGTCTTTCAGTTTTAGATGTATAGGCCCATATTGTAAAATAAATATTGCAGACAAAATAAATGCAACAATGCTGGAATTATTCAAAACTTTGCATTTTGTTATGTGCCCACTGTACAACTTGCAATGAAACATTCTTTGACTTTGACCTCTCCAGCACATAAATATGTGTCTAACTCATGTCAGAAGTCCCTGAGTGGGAACTAAGCCACATTATGGACCATACCTGAGAAGCAGAGCAAGATAATCACCTTCAAACAATTCCTACAGATCCTTTTTATGGGTATCACCCATACAGTGAAGATCCAATTACAGCACCTTCCCTGTTAAACACAATCAAACAAAAATTACAGCTTGATAAAGTGGATTGTTGTGGGAAAAAATCACTTTAAAAAACAACTGTTAATTTAGAAGAAAATTCCAACACATATGAAAGTTTAAAGTTATCAAAACTGGACTTTTAACAAAACTTATTTTAAATATTCTATGTAATGAACTCAAGCCCATGCATGTGTCCAGAACAGAGCATCTAAAATATTTCAGCCCCACTTCAATGTCCCGTGGAGTATGAAGGGTGCTACAGAGCCTTGTGGCAGTGCCTGAGGGAAAGGTGAAAAATTTGACTGTCCCTTAAAAATGTTGCATATTTTGCCATCTATTTAAAGTCACAGACAGGTATCACCCTGAACTTCCAAAACGTTAATGTCATGCCAAATTATCCACCAATATTGGGTGTAATTAACTGATCGTTCTGAGCTACAGGAATGTGGAATGGATTTAACAATTTAACTGTAATCAAAGGTACATTACTTTTACCCACCTGACCAACATGTTGCCCCAGGTTACCACTTTGTAGCAGAAGGAACAAAATTAACTGCCCCTAGGTATTTTTGCTCACTGCCTTAGTTTTAATGCAAGTAACATAAAATACAAGTTTGTAAGCTGTATTTCATGAAAAGTCACAACACTTTCATCTGTATCGCTTCTGCAGTTTCCCATGAGCTTCCAAAGAAGTAGCTTCATCATTCTGAAATATGAAAATTTACCGAAAATTATGATTGATGTATTTTCAAAACACATCTTCTTCTAACATATTTGTCTTTGTTTTCTGAAATATCAAAACTCTAGCTGACCAAATTTCTGTTTATTGCAAGTTTTATTATGCTCTGGATAAAAATCCTGGTTTATTTTTCAAGTATGGAAGCATTCAAATACCACTATTCAAGATAGCTGTGGGTTCAGAAGCTAACTTGTCTTCAGATAAAAAAATAACCTCTTTCCAAAGGTTTCTGAATCACACTGTTCACATCAGTTGGAATTTGGTGCAACTGCATAAATTATGTCTTCCAAGAGCACCTGTGAATTTGCCTTGTGCTGTAACATTTATGACTATAACTTTATGATTTGTCACCCAAGACTCAAGTTTACATTATTCTTAAGCTATGTGATTAAATGGGGGGAAGAACTGTGGGCCAAGCTTTTCAAAGCTGCTCCGTGTATTTCCACTGCACTCAGGCTGGCCAAGAATACTGGAACTGTTGTAGCCCCAGCACACCTAACACGACTCTGTTCTAATTGGTGCAGAATTCCTATTAGTCACAAGGGTCTGTACTGGCAGCCACGAAAAGCTGGATTGTAAAAGACATTCTGAACATTGATTTCTTTCCAGAATTACCTATTCCCATATAAGAGTTTGTGAGGAACGGGTGAAGCAGAGTCATTAATCCACCTCTACACCACATACCACCTAAAGACTTCTGATTCATTAAGAACATTTTCCAATGCTAAATTCTCCTTCAGTGTCCTCTGAGCTGTCAGAATAGCACAAAAAGACAACAATAAGACCTTGCTCTTCTTATTCAACTGCTCTAAATGCTTCTGCTGTATAAATTTATTCAAAGGCTGAAAAGTGAGTAAGTGGAAATGGCATCATTAGTGCATCTAATTGATCTCAAAATTTGGTTTGGCTAATCAAGGAAAGGTTTCATGTAGCAGAATCAGCTGAATCTACATGAACTATTAACCTTGATCCACAGATGTGATGTTCTCTGGGATTTCATGTTGTTTCTAATGGATGAGACGTTTTTCATGGTACTCAGAATGCATATGAGCATGATACACTCATCATCATTCTTTTATTACTTTTCTGATGATTCATCAAAATAGTGGATGGAAAGTGTCTGAGTCAGTGAATTCAGCTCTTACTATCACAGGCAACTCTGTCAAATATGCCTTTATTGGTCACTTGTCCTAAGAAAGCAACTACTATGAAGATGGGAGGCTTTTTAAAATTTTTTTGTCTCCGTAGTACCTATTATTATCAGAATACAGAAATATCTATTAGTATCTGAAGACAGAGGATCAGAAGGCCATCTTTGCCAATGGTCAATAGAGGATCACCAAGCCAATATACAGCAAGATGACTAATACATAGCCTCTGTAATTCCAGGTGTCACAATTCTGGACCTCAAGCTTCTTGTTAATTATGTCCTTGCTCTCTCCATCTAACTATGGGAATAAGTTTCACACATGGCACTGTACTTACTTCTATATATAGGTTTGCTTCCTGCCTAGGGCACAACGCTTCATGTTGCATTTTCTTCATGCTGTTCATCAGAACTGACTGAAAAAATCACACATCTGCTTGGAGAGAGACTCTGTTTTTTTCCTTCCATATTCCTCCCTCTCTAACTACACCTTTGCTGGGCAGTTTCGTTTGTTTGTTCATTTGTTTGTTTTTCAAATCTTTTTCTTTTTGTTGTTGAATTAGTTTTTGACCAAATTAGAGGGCTGAATCTCACAAATGCAGGGCTGGTAAGAGGAAATGTGAGGCTCTTTTTAGTAGGCATGAATTAGTATACCTGCTAAAGTTGTAATATGAAATTTCAACCCTAATCACATATTTCACAGAAAAGTCAACAGCTCTTTGTAATGTGCAATCATTTCTCTTAGTAATAACAGCAAGCAACTTCTGCAATATTGTCCAATTTTATTAACAGGGAACTTCAGGCATCCTTTATTCATTCAAATTTAGCCAAGTATTTAGACATTAGAATTAAGTATTGCAGAGCTGATAAATGAGTACTTTGAAGAACAGGAACTAATATACCCATGATTTAAATGGTTTGATGCTTCTGACTTAAGATCTTCCATGAACAGTTGAACTGATTAAGAGTTCACCTGAAACAGAAAAGGGAGGTTTACCCTTCAATTTGTTCTCCCCTGTTCCTACTTGGTTTCACTGAGTGGTCCTGCTGCTTTCTCCGTGATAGTTCTGATGCTCACTGAACCATTCTAGTAAGTTGATACAATTCACAAATTCATCAGAAACTGTACTGATTAGTCTTCCCCTAGGATGATATGTTCTATAGGTTTATGGCAAACTACAAGCTTCTGTAAGGAGGAGCACTGTTGACCTGAGGGACACAAGCATCTTCTTTTTAGCAACAATGAACAACAAAATTGGAATTTCCTGTCTTGTAAAGTTGAAAACTAGATTTCAGTATATTCCTAAATTTCCTAAGATATATGCCATATACTGTTACAATGCATTATCTGTATAATAATGGAATTGTTAGCTTTTTACTTCTTAGATATGTCAAGTTGTTCAGATAATATAACAATTTGGCAAGAAAAATAATGTATCTGAAAAGGAAAAGGATTTATTGCTAGTCATTTAAAAATTCACTTTTCAATGATTAAATTAGGAAATATTTTTACTTGCATAACATTGTTGCATTATTCTATTCCCCTGTGAAGGTAACATAACATTCTTGCATTACTTTTATCTCCCCTTTGATGGAACCCAACTTACACCTTCCAAAGAAGACATTTGTCCATATCTAACTGGACTTCATTATCTAAGAGAAGATATAACACTACGAAGCATGATAGAAAAAATAGCAATCATAGTTCATATATAACTTAGAGACATGGTAAGTAAATACATATACATCTTTGATTAGGATGCAGTTTTGCATTACAAGATAGCTGATCCAATAGTCTGCAGTCATTAGAAAACAAATACTTTTCAATAGCTTAATTTTCTGACACACCATCAAGCTAAATCAATTTTCCCTGCAGTTTTGCAACTGCTAGATCTGGCATAAGGGAAATGGTGGGACCAAACTACAAAGAGAAGAAGGGTGTTGGGTGTCAAGGAAACAGGAGCAGGACTAACTTTTAGTGTAAAACCACCCTTTCACCAGATTAAGTGTAACAGCGTACTCTAACGACAGCAGGTACACACATGCCTTTCATGCATACCTTTAGCATAGAGTTTGGAGGTTGCCACTGATGATCTGGGTCTGGGTTGCCCCCTTCTTTGTCCTCATATTGCCTGATACATATTTGTGTGAGGAATTAATTCAGAAAACCAAGCTGGTAAAAAAGAAACCCAGCCGGACAATAATTTATTGATAAGTCTTCCACTGTGCTAGCTCCTTGAAATGCAGTGTGTGTCAAGGGGGCAAAGAACGGTAGTGTATGTGTCTAGGCAACACAATTCCAAAAGAATTGAGCTGAAAATGTTGTGGAACCATGTATTTAAATGAAATATGCCTTCCTTCACTTGTTCTTTCTAAGATACAAAATAAGTCAAAAAAGGTGGGGATTTTTGGTTTGTTTGGTGGGGGTTTTTCGATTTTTTTCTTTTTGGGGTGTGTGTGTTGTTTGGTTTGGGTTTTTTTGTTTGTTTGTTTGTTTGTTTTATTTTCCTTTCCTAATTTGTATTCCAGTTCAGCAATTTCAAAACTATTTAGTTTTACCTGTTCAGTTTGTAGATGACTCACTCAGGAAAAGGTACCATGAGATGGAAGAATAATCTAAAGACCTGCTGCTGTTTACAGGCAGGTCTTTTCAATCCAATTCCCATTTGTCTTGTTCTCCTGCCTCACCCCTTGTACTGTCTCTGGCAGTTGACTGACTCTTGTGTGGAACTGATTCAGCGCACTAACATGCTAAAGAAGTCTCCAATGTTCCTGCTGGTGGAAACCATCTGGATTTAAGTTGCCACACCTGGGCAGATGCTGGATGGACGGTAGCACACGCAGCACTTGTAGATACATCTCCCCCTGTTACAGACCCTGAACCCCACCATGTACACAGGGGCACCACAGCACCTTCTCACCGCTCTGCTGCAGGCCCCTAACGGCAGCCAGCGCTCAGGGGACACACCCGTTCTATTCTGCCCCTGCTCCAGATTCAGGGAAATGGATAAAAAGGTACAAGAAATGACCATACCTTTGTAGTTACAAAAAATTAGTACTGCTATGGATTAATAATCCATTATGGAGATATGAGAAAACTGGGAAGGTCACAGCACCTCTGAGGCACAACTCCTTCTGTGTGCTGCTCTTCAGCTGGTGCTGTTGAGCTCTGCCCCTGGCTCAGCTTCGGTTGTAAAAGCACAATCTAACCCACTGCCTTCTCACCAGGGAGTCATCAGCTTACTACAACATCGCAGCAGCTAAAGACTTGCAAGTATTTCCTTAGCTTTTTGCTGTTTCTTTTTACTCTCTTGAGAAATAAGTTCAAAAGACATCTCTATTGTGCCAAGATTATTTTGGAGATGGTATTTTACTTGCATCCCACTCAACATGAAGACTCTTGTTTCTCAAAACCCCCTCTAGACCTAGAATACACACTGATGCATCTGTTAGTAAAAACATACAGAAAGCACAGTTCATAAAGATATTATCTCTCTTTTTATTTATTTATAGATTTACTTGGCACTTACTGGCCTAATGCAGTTATTTTCAGGACATACTTAAATACAGCATTAAGGGCCAACTTCTCTGAGAGAATTATTGGCATTGCTACAGTTACATTGTGCTTCCAACACATACAGCTTTATTCTCTCATATCCATCGCTTTGAAAAGCTAGCTCAAGTACAAATAAGAAGAAAGAAATGTAAAGAGGTACAGAATTTACTTTCTATTTATTGTAAATGAAGTCATTAAACACTGATTTTCCATACTTGAACTATCTCCCACTCATTGCAAGATGAACAAATACAAATAAAATAAACATAGGCAGTTGTCTCTTTCTGTGTCCTTCCTTCCTTCCTCTCTTTCTCTCTCCCTCCCTCCTTCCCTCCTTCCTTCCTTCCGTCCTTCCTTCCTTCCGTCCTTCCTTCCTTCCGTCCTTCCTTCCTTCCGTCCTTCCTTCCTTCCGTCCTTCCTTCCTTCCGTCCTTCCTTCCTTCCGTCCTTCCTTCCTTCCGTCCTTCCTTCCTTCCGTCCTTCCTTCCTTCCGTCCTTCCTTCCTTCCGTCCTTCCTTCCTTCCGTCCTTCCTTCCTTCCGTCCTTCCTTCCTTCCGTCCTTCCTTCCTTCCGTCCTTCCTTCCTTCCGTCCTTCCTTCCTTCCGTCCTTCCTTCCTTCCGTCCTTCCTTCCTTCCGTCCTTCCTTCCTTCCGTCCTTCCTTCCTTCCTTTCTTTCTCTCTCTTTCTTTCTCTTTCCTTGCTTGATTTATTTTAGGCATGTTCCATCCATAGTTAGAAATCAGGCATGACAATGGTCTAATGCAAAAGTTTTGTCCATGGAGAAATCAGACATGACTACGGTCTACCCCTGAATGTGATCTTAATGTTTTATACCACTGACAAATCATTAACATCTGTTAATAACTCACCCAGCTGCTTTGTTAGATTGTTTTAAAAAAAACTTATGTACACCATAGATGTGTCCAACTCATAGTCTAAGTAACCTTTCCCAGCTGCTTAATCCTTATTTAAAATCTTACTTTAAAATACATACATTTTTTAACAATCCCATTTCTTTGTCTCCAGACAAAGTAACTGTGCTAACATCTGTTCATTTTCACTCCCCAATTCCCATCTTAAATACTTATTTTCAGCGTGTGTTTTTCTTGTAAACAGAATCCCATGTACTTTCTCACCTTCTAGTCCTTCACTTACTCCTTTCTGCTCTTGCTCTCATTCCACTCTATCCCTCATGATTTCTTTTGACTGATTATATTTTAAATACAATACTAATACAGAGAAAAAGATTATTTAAAGAGCTTCTTTGATTATCTCACACTAATTTATGCCTGGGAAAAAGAAAATGGGGGCATGCCATTAATCTGCTATGTCTAAAAGGAATAAACAAAGGGAAAAGCGAACAATATACAGTAAAAGGTGTGTAGGTAGTTGTTAGGGATAAAACTATGTAATGGAAACACTGGAACATTAGAAAATACCTAATGGCTGTGAGAAGCACAAGGCTATGCAGGAGCCTTCTGAGGGTATTAGAGCGGACTTGTCACCGGGCACATTTTAAAATAGACTGGACAAAAGCTATGGTTTGGGACCAAGCAACAGGCAGAGGCAAGGAGAGAGGAGAGGGCGAGGGTGAGGGAAAGTGAGAGGGAAGCTGAACTCAGCACTGGGATGGAGATTTCTGAGTGCTAGTACAGCAGTGGCAGAATATGACAGACACAGGCTGTAACACCTCATTTGGGAACGGGCTGTGATTTTAAGTCCTGGTTCTACTGCAGTGGTCTAAACAGTACAGCTCTGGATAAAATGCTAGCAGTCCTGGTACCATTCCCCATTGCCAAGAAATAGCAGATGAATAGTTGAATAGATTTCCTATGTCCAAATTAAATAAATTAGATTTACAAGTGATGTACAAGATAGTTTACATTGCACTGAGCACCAAGACTTCTAATGTTATTTCTTTCTCACTGTTAAGAGAGTAAGGGGCACTGAGGCAATTTACATAACTTGAAAAAGGTACATTACCATAAGTTATAGTAATTCTCTTTTTGACAGCAATACAATGGCATGTCCAGAGATTGTGGGAATCTAAACAAATAAAATAATTAAACACATCTATCGTATTTAATACAATATAACACACTATAATCCTACACATTGTTTTCTGTACAAACATGGCTGTATTTTTCCAGATTTGCCAGCTGACCCACATATCCAAAATATTTCAAACTGAATTTCATTTTTGTCATTAAAATTTGGTCATGGCTTCTGATTCATGTAAATATCCCGTTTATCTGTAGATATCTTGAGATAGTACAAAGAAAATCCAAGTGCTTATATACTATTTTTAACTTCTTCAGTAGTTTCTAACTAGAGAAACAGACAACAGTACAATGAGTATATTTTAGAGGGTACTTAGTCCTAGATTCTCTTCCTTTTTTTCCTTTATCTATTGGGCAGTGTAATGAAAAAAGAATTATTCTGTCACAACTGTAAGGCATGTTATGATTCTTCACCATAACTGTTTTAGAGCTCTTTCGTCACATTTTCCTGCTCATCTAGAACAGGGTTATTTGTAGCCTAATATTATAAAAGGAAGCATTTTCATAAAATTAAGACAATAACAAATGGAGGAAAAAAAATTTCAGCGCTTTCTTGGATTTAAACTGTGAGTGCAGAATGTACAGTCTGTGAAATCACAAAACACAGTCCATCCCACTTTTTTGCAACTGCATCATGCAGACACAACTAATCAACTGCAGGTTTTTCCAGTGCTAGAGAACTTAAATATAAAGGAACTTCCCTTCCTCTACCAAGGAAGATGCTGTACCAGCACAGCCAAATATGTCTGTGTACATTTATTTTCTTAAAGCATGTAAATATATAGATGCAGATTATAGAAGAGAAACCCTCAGGCTCTTGTCATTTTACAAGTTCTGCCCACGTAGTTGCCAGTGATGTTTATATGAACTTTGTAAGCACTGGAAATCCAAACACAGAAAGAATATTGTGCTATGTCATTACAACGAAAACAAAATATACATTAAAGGGACCTGAAACAAACTATTCTAGCTCATTGCCCAAACTGGAGGAAAAATAAAATAACAAGCACAAAATTCTTAAGAGAACAAATGACCGAATATATCTTGCAAATGTTCATAGTCAAAAGGATTGTTACTAGCAGGATGGATAATATTCAGTATGTCTTCTAGCATGACTACCATTTATTCCCCAAATCAGCTGCTCAAGGAATCATCTGTAAGGATAAACCTAGACAGACCTGTGCTTAAGGAATGTAAAAGAACTCACAGAATCACAGATTTGTCTGAGCTAGAAGGGATCCAGAGGGATCATCAAGTCCTACTCTCAAGCGAATGGTCTGGACAAGGATCGAACCCGCGACCTTGGCGCCATTGGCTCCACGCCCTAACGGGAAGATGCACCAAACCTACAATCTCAAACACAATTAAATACCACATCTTGAAGAGAACTAAGGCCACTCCCAGTCAGCTTTGAGCCACCATCCTTCTAGAAACCCAAAACACCCCTTCCGCATCTATTGGGCTGACAAGAAATTATGCAAGAAAACCATCACACACTCCTTCCTGTCCTGGCATTCTTTTTCTTTTGCTCTCTCTGGTAGACTGTCAACTTGCTTCCTTGTCTGAAAAGCTTATCTTCTTCTGCCTCTCTCAATTCTCCTATGATGGTCTCACCACTTGCTCCCTGCACACAGAGCCATCTCACTTCCTGCTGGTGCACTCCTGAAGTATGTAAGTAACTAATTAGGAATCTGGAGCTATCTTTTAATTCACTCTACTGACCTAAAATCCTCAGAAACAAGGAAAGAATTCTTTAATAGGTAAATAGAGACTATTGTTCTATCTTGAGCACACTAAATGTGGACATGGTTTATTTTGTGGGTGTTAGAAATTCCAGGTTGTTACAGCTCACAAGTGACTCAATAAACTGAGGGACGTTTTGGTAAATCCAGTGAAACGGCACAGATAACATGTAATCCAATGCACGGTATCATCATGCTATGATGTCAAATGGAAATTACAATTTTAGGGTATTTCAATTTTACAAAGCACCTCTTATTCATAAAAAAAAAATCAAGAGTAGATGGCAGAATGTTTAATCAAAATTAAAGAAAAGCTTATGAGATCTGTAGCAGCCTAATTTGATGATGCAGAAATTCAGTTTTTACCAAAGAATGGATAGAATTATTTTAAAATCAAGAAAAGAATATATGTTATAGACCTTCCAAAAATCTACACTGATTTGAAATAGAGATATCATCAAGCAGTTCCGCTGTTTGATCACAAATAACACAGTATCACATGAGGAGATGATGAAGTCACATTTACACAGCTCCTTTTATCCCAAAGGATCTTGACACTCTGTATAAAATACACATGTGGTACGCCTATGAATAACAACAACAACAACAAAAAGCACATAGGAATGGAAATCACTTTAACCAGCACTGCAAATCAGAGCATCTGTTTAACAGTGTACATCAACACTGTTCTTTAATTCAGGGAAGGATTTAAATTGCAATAGTATATCTAGCAGGAATTATTAGCCCATGAGCCCTTATTAATTCCTAACAGATTGTACAAAGAAGGAAAAAAAGGGGAAAATTACAGAGCACTGGATCACATCCACATCCAAATTACTATAAAGTCCTCATTACAAAAAATTTGGATCTGTACGTAAATATCCAAAGTATTTCAATGCTGAAATTCAAATGCCAAAAGCAGAGTATAAGCTGCAATATGTACATAAGCCCTGTGAAAAATTGTGCCAAAGGCCACTGATAATTGAAGGAAATCTAATCCTAGAGAAAAGCCTTGACATTTGGATGAAATAAGGACATAACACTGAGTTGGTTAGGGATTATTTTTACTTGGTTCTTTTTCTTCAAAATGAAAAAAAACCATTTCTCAAGAAACTATCAGCTTCAATATATTTTTATACACTTCTTTTAGACGACAATAGATGTTGTTCTCTACGTTTGAAACAAAACCTTCTGTTTCTCTAGTTCAAAATTACTTAAAAGTCATTGAAAAGAAAGAATGAAAAAAAAGGAAGTGAAAACTTCCAAAATCTAAAATTAATTACACAAAGTTTCATTGGCCATAACACATTGTTTTTCTAAGTCTTCTGAGAGTTCAACTGTTCATTCCAATACAGAATATTTTGGTATTCTGATAATTTTCCCAGGACAGGAAGACTATTTTCTGCTTAAAACTGTTACGAATCTAACTAGAGCAGTTCGCATCAAGTAACATGAACTTAACATGGCCTGATGCAAACCAAGTGAACTGTGGTCACTTGGAAATGGTAACATTGTATAAGGACAATGAACTCTTCCTTAATCAATGTTTTTCAGAAACAAGCTCCACCTCTGCCCATTCAAACAAAAAAGACCAAAAATCAAAGAAAAATTAATGATATAAAGGAAGTAGCTCTTGCAAAATAACAGATGGAATGAGATCGGAAACACATGTAGTAAGCTGAACTTTTTTAATAAGAGCAAAATGACAGAATTGGAACAAAGGAACAGAATGGATAAACACGCACACAAATCAGCAGAACGTTGCTAACTAGAAATGGGTCTGTAATGCAGATTCCAAACCTCGATTTAGATCCCAAATTATGCTTTTAGATTTGGGGCTTTAAATTCATGATGTTGGTTTAGAATTTTTCAGAAAGAGTAGTGAAATTTAAAATCTTTATCCTGACTACACAAAAATTTCCTCCACAATTTCTAAGGTGAATTATTCGCCTCACATTTTAAACGCTGATGTTGGGGATCACACAAGACCAAAAGTCAGTCCATATGAAGATTCTGATCTAACACTAAACCATGTGAAGAGGTGTTACAGTACAGCAATATGGACTGCAGCCTCCTTGCTAAAGGTGAGAAAAAGCTTTAAGAAAAAAACCAAGGACGTTGGATAGGTTGATCATGAAAACACGCTATACTTAGTAACTTATTCTGCTGATAAATTGAAGTAAAATCTTTCGAAAGAATGTCTCCTGTGTCTCCTTTATGCATTGATTTTGAAATTCCACACTCATCCCAATGTGAGACTGTGTTGTGAAGGCACAAGTATATCAAAAAATAGAAAAGACTGTTTAAATATAGAGAAAAACATCAAATGGAACTGTCATTATTTGAGTAAACTAGGAAAGTATTTAAAAAATGACAATTGAATATATATTTAAATTGTTAAGACAAAGGTTACACTGATGGTCCCATGGATAAAATAATAAACTAGACTTTCTCCAAGTCTTTTAGATCGTATTTGGCATAACATTCACCTCTCTTTGAATACATTGTCCGGAAGTAAAAACCTCTAAATACTCCAGTGATATGGAGTCATCTATCTCCGCTGAAGTCAACACAGGTCTGGAGGACAATTTGGTATTAGTGTGATGTGAGAGAAACCATCTTTCTTTCAAATATTTGTCTCAAAATATATAGTGATGTCAAATTACAGCTAAAACAGAATAGAGAAAGAAACGATTCATCTAGTACCCATAACATTTTTCCTGTTCACAGGGATTTCAGACACATTTTCTTTTCAGATGTTATGCATTTGAAAGTTTTTGACGATGTGTTGTTATTGTTTTATCTATTATTTGAAAACATATAGTCATATATTTGTTCATTTGTGTTTTCTATTCAATTCTGTCATGCAGACAACTGTTACAAAAAAATTACTCAATAGGTTTCCATTTCCTAACTACACAATAAAAAGTCACATCCAAAATGATTATTTCTACTCCAATATATGTTTCACAGTCTATATGAATACTTGAAAGGGCAACTCTGAAATTGTTTTCAAGAACAGTGGAGTCACTAAAATTCAGCTGTATAAATACTGGTGATAAAGAAAAAGAAACAGCACATTAAAGAGAATCAACTTATAAACCTGAGGAAATATTAGCTAAAATTTTATTTCTACCTGTAGTTCTAATTTCCAATACGACCATTGGTTGCATGCATTTTTTGAGGTGTTAAAATGTAATAGCAAGGAAAAGTCTGTGTTAGTACATGTAGCTCGAAGTTATGGAGATCCTGAAAATGTCATTTTTATGCCAGCAACCCAGTAACTGGGAAATGAAAAAAATAAACAGGTTTTTTTTTTCCCTGAGAATTAAGAATACCTCAGAACATAACCTGGAACTGTCAGACAGACCACAGTAACATCTGCCAGTCACCAGTCAGGCTTGCTTGACTGGTTTCTCAAATACAATTAGCTTTCTCTTAACTTTATACAGCTACCTGTAATTCTCCCGCTTTCGCTCACTGACCACACTCCTGTGAGCTTCTGCATAAATACTAATTATCAACAATAAAACATTATTAAGTTCTGAATTTTGTATATTTGATTGAGCCAAAACATAAGACACAAAGGATAAACTCTATCTTTAAAAAGAAAAACACTTTACTATTTTTAATTTAAAAGTAATATATATGCAATGTCTTGTCCTATGTATCATGATCTAGTATGTCATTTTGTCATCCTTTGAAAGCCTCATGGATGAAAATGACATTACAGCCTGCATTATGCTTAAGACACAAAAAAGGTACAAAGTAAGCAAACCCAACTCTTTATCCAGGCTAAGACACTTTTCTCCTCTCTCACTTTCTAGGAAAGAAAGATCATCTAGATTTCTTAATTAAAAAGTAGGCCTTCTATGTCTTGACCATATCTGTACTGAAAAACTCTTGCTACTGCTGTCACTTCTCGTTCATGGGCACACACAAAAACTTACCAGTCTCTGTATTTAGGAGGACAGGAACAGAGATTTAGTAATTTATTTAATAGATAAATGAATCATAAGGGTAACTGTTACATAAAATAGCTATTAGAGACTGTTGTGCAAAAATATTAAAAATTCAGCACATCTTTTTTTAATAATATCTCACCAGAAACTATTCCAATATATCTTGCAAATGAGAAAAGAGCTTTATTTCAAAGAATGAGTGGGATTCATAAAGCTAAAACAATGGATCATAGTTATCTTCATCTATCTAGCTAACAGGAATTTCTTAGAGTAGTGATCTTTGGTGTTCTAGCAGAGAAAAAAAATAAAATTATTTTCAGATGTACACTTAGGAAAAAACACTTCATTAAGCATTTGGATTCTCTATGGTTTATAAGCATGTACTTATATACTGTTCCTCCCTTGATGTGAGCAGATAAACAAATCTAGCACTGTTACTGTAGAATAATAGAAAATTGCTAAACACAGAAAAGATATTGCAAAATGTCATAAAGGAGCCAAACCATTTTCCAGGGTTTCAAAATAATCTTTGACAGAAACTTTATTTTCTCCAATTTTTTATTAAAAACATACACATACACAAAATATCAATGAAGCACTAAGCCACCATTCCACTAGATGTGAGCCTCTGACGTCCTCCCGAAACTCCTTCGGAAGAGTAACTTAGATCAATGAGATCCCAGTAAGGTGAAATCATAGAATAACAGAATCGCAGAATGAACTAGGTTGGAAAAGACCTTTAAGATCATCCAATTCAACCTATGACCTAACACAGGACTCTTTTCACCATACACACTTCTAAAAAAAAAGGCAGGAAACTCAAAACATCATAAAAATTAAGCAACAAATGATGCTTTCACACATCCTTCCACCTAACCAAAAGGAAGAAATCCCTAAACCAATCACCAAAACTATAATAGCTGGAAGTGATTAGGAAATGGCAGATTGTCAATACCATGTTGGGAAAGATTAAGTAGACAGCAGTACTTAGAGGTGCTGCAAGAAAGGAATAAAGTCAATGAAAATTGATTAGAAAACATTCTATGTCCAAAGTTCGGAATTAAAACTGATGTTTCATTTGAACTTTCAAGGCCATCAAGGAATTAATCTGCTATAGTAAATTGGGACCATGACAAAATGAAAGGAAGAAACATGATGTTAGGAACATAGAACAAAATGATGGATGAGATCAAAGGATATTCTATTCTTGTTTTCGTCATTTGCGTTCAAAATGTAAATATTTTCAACTACTACCATCTGCTGAGATCTGCAGAAAAGTTACTGCAAAATCTGTGTAATATCTCTGAATACATCTGCATCAACAAACTAGAAAAACTATCACTTGGGTGCTGCCCACTTCGCAAGGAGTTGCAGCTAACTCAATGGAAGTTTCTTCAAATGAAGAAATGTGTTCAATGGATTTTTTATTTGATTCAGCCCCTCAGTTTTACTTTGATCGATAATCTGATTTCTTCTGCACAGCTACTGTTCTTTCCTTTTTTCCTACTTCTTTCTTTCTTCTAAAAAGTCCTCTGTTTATGGACTCACATTTCACATTTAAGGGTTTCTAATTCTTACTACTTTTTATTGTGTTTTTAAGGATTGTTACAGCTCTACAAACATCCTCATACACTCTTTAATGCTTTACATTTCTGGATCTCAGATCTGAAAAGCCTTTTCATTACTAAAAGTGTCTATAACTCAGTAAAATCTCAAAGAGACATGGGGAAATCTGTCCTTGTGTTTTGAGAGTCCTCTGTGTGGTTTCTAT
The DNA here is from genome assembly GCA_013398955.1 of Callaeas wilsoni. Classification (NCBI taxonomy): domain Eukaryota; kingdom Metazoa; phylum Chordata; class Aves; order Passeriformes; family Callaeidae; genus Callaeas; species Callaeas wilsoni. Next base: position 123,365 of record VWPU01008825.1, read on the forward strand.
CAGAAAACTGAAAGTATGTCTGTTGACTGCCAGTAGAGATGTGCAATTAATGCATTTTCTGGCATATTATATGTGGCTTACACTAAATTACGAATGATCTACATTCATACTACAAAAGAACACGACTTCCAGTTCAACACAAAGATAAAAATGGGGAGAGGTAAAACCAAAGGTTGAAAGCTTTAGGTGAGTTATAGCACAGCCTGCCAAAATGAAGTCACTAAAGCACATCCTGTGGACACCACTTGACAGCAGAGCAAAACAGATTTTTTTCTTTTAAATTTGGTCTTTGGTATTTGTTTTGCTTGTACCCTGTTGCTTCTGAGCCTTTAATTACAATTTTATGAAACTCTTGTTTTAATAGCATTGTTTCAGTGGTACTTGGAGGGGCAGAGAGGACCCTCAAAACTACCAGGTGCATTATCTCCATATGAATCAACACATTCCATGTTACGAAGGGATACGGAAGGATTGCCTGAGCAAACTCCAGGCCCCGAGGAGGACCTACAGCACCTCAGCAGCAGTTAATGCAGCTGGAGCCTGAATAACTGTCTCCTGGTGTTGGGCAATGACCACAGACAGATGACTTCCTTCTGCAAAATGCAACCTGCAAAAAAAGGCATCTCAAGGTCTTAGGCAAACCGCAGAATGTGATTTAAACAGAAGCCAAAAATGAATCCATAAAAAGCTCACATGCTGGCTAACTGGAACTAGAATATGAAGTCATAATTGACAACTTCAAGCATGTTCCAGAGACCACAGCTCTCCTCATCATTTGTTTGGGGCTGATTAGTCTCCAAGTGAAGCTTTTCTACCTACATGACTGCAACCTAGACAGAGCTCCAGTATATGGTATTATATAGTGATCACAGTATATGGTGATTATTGGCACTGCATAACACACATGGCATGAATGGTCTTCTCCTTCTGCTAGAATGTTTCTCCATTCTGGTTTGCTTTTTGTGTACAGTAACACACACGTGTGAATTCGTATAAAAACTTAAAAGCATAGAAAAATCAAAGGATATACCAGCAACTAGAGACACAACTATTCTTTTTTCATTTCAGTAGCAATGTTAAAAAGAACCAAACTAACTTGAGCAAATTTTTGAGGTCATTTAACCGTTTATACTCATATAAGAAAAAATATTCAGAAAACAAAATAACGACAGATATAAAGATTTTTAAAAAAATAAAATCATGAAGTTATTTTGCTTACAAAGAGAATACGGAACATCTTCTCTTATTATTTTTATTAAAAATCTGTGAAAATTATTTTGGAGGCAATATGGTATTTCCCAATTACATATAAAAGCATTACTGCAGATATTACATATAGTAAGTGAACTTAACTTTAGTCACCTTCATGTCATAGCATTGTGTTACAAGAGTAAAAATACATGTCATAAGCAGATTTAACACCTTTAGATGACCTCTAATCAGAAATGTGCCACGGTCCTCAAATTTCATCTGTCAAATGCTGTAGATACAGGTAAGCAAATATAAATGTCATCAAAGGCACAAGTTATCTTACTTGGAGAAGTTCTAGGATTTTATTTTTTGACAGCTTGTAATTTGGATATTTTCCAGTGTCAACAAAACCTGTTCAAGCATGATCCTACCTTGTTTTCACTACATCAAGGGGGTGCATCAGGCAAATTTCTACAAGACCTGTAAAAGAATAATAAAGAAAGGCCTAATAAACATTTGTACAAATAGTAATTTAATTTTCATTGACTCCAATAGTTTTTGAAACTTCAAAACTAAAGTAAAAACCCCCACATAGTATTGATGATACAGAACTTGTACGCCTCGTATATTAAAAATGCTCTTCTGTAGTGTATATAAACCATCGGGCTTTTCAACAGTAAGCTGTGCTAGTTTTCATTAGAGTGGGGAAAGTGAGGACTTCAGCCATGCAAATAATTTAATCTTAGTTTTTGCTCAGTTTTCTGTCTTAAGAACAGTGGGAACATTTGACTGGCATCATAAATAAATACATTAAGTCTTGTTGAGAGTAGCAAAAGAAGGGAGTTCAGGTTTGCACTTGCTTCTTTGTCATATAAGAAAAATTCCTCAGGACACCGCAGGACTGCACTGGTGGCTCAGATGAACTTAGTGTTAAGATGACAGCTGATTCCTGAGTATCTGAGCTGCAGCCTCACTGGATCTTTGTCCTATCCTGCCCTGTGCTGATGCTGATGTGTAGGCCTGGCTTTTCCCCTTCCTGATCCACTGCTCATCATTAGCACTTACATTCACATGATGGGGACTTCCCACATCCCTGAAGAGACTGTGAATCTCAAGGGGCCAATGTCAAGGCAAGAGAGATCTGGAAGGTCCCAAATGCACCTGTCAACATCACCTTCAAAGTTGGCTCTGTTATTTTTTCCACCCACCTGACACCTTATGAAAAGTTCATACAAAAGCCAGGGAGAACTTTCTAGTTAAATTTTCTAGGTTTGGCTACTGTACTTTCCATTTTGCATATCAGCCTCATTCCAAAGAGCAAACAAACAATTAAAAGGTGTATTTATCAGGACCACTGTAAAAGTGTATTTTAGAGATCTGTCAATCTGCAGACATAATAAAAACTGCTAGGCAAATCTTACAGGGTTTTGAAATAACAAGAAAATAGATACATATATGTCCTAGATAATAATTACAATGCCTTTGAAATTTCTGTGCCCTGGCTTATTAGGTTCCTTAAATGTCCACTCACGCTTTTTACCCAGCATAATAAATTTAACGCTACATCATGAAGAAATGGGTTGTGAAGACTATACTTATTAAAATGTTTGAATGAATTTATCTAATTTATTTATGATTATTGTAAAAATAATTACAAAGCTTTTGTAATAACGAATGTGTCTTTTGGTGATTCAGAGCTAAGTTTCTAAAAATCTTGATTCAGGAAGGAATTCTTCTTCAAGTTAAAATATCTGCAAATTCCTTTTTTTTATGTATAACATACAGTCCCATTGAAACTAAGCACATGCTTATGTTCCACTAGATACTCTGCTACTTCAGATGTCACTGGCTTAAGTTCCACATCCTGTCTTCTTCCTTTAATGGCACACATCACACCTGAGCTAAGGTGTTACTAAAGTTAACAGTCTCCAATACCTAAGGCGCTTTGTTGCATACTCGGCTACTCAACTACTTTCTTTTTCTAAGGCATAGAAATTAACATAAAATCACATTTTCAAATGTTCCCCACAAAAACTATCGACCTAGTGGAATTTGCATTTTGGCCACGTTCTTTGACAGACTTGATGAAGAAAAGCTCTTGGTGGGCTTTGTGCAGGAACCAAGCTCTGTCCAAGTAGCATACATTGCAGTTGCAGAAACTTGAGGTTTTTTTCATTATTGAATATAGTCTAAGGGAGGCTTAAAGTTTCACATTTCGATTATTTCAGAGCTAATAAGTTTAGTGTTTCAGGTAGAACAGGAAAATTGGGAGTGGGGCTTAAAATTTGTATCAGAGAGAATTAAATTTCAAAACATTATCTACTTTCTATTTCAACTTTATGCAAACCTTCTGAGTAACACAGATACTTACTAAGTAAGCCTTTTGAACTGAACCACAGCATTAGCAGAGGGAGGATTCTTGGGCAATAAATGCTATAGAGTTTTTAGCTCAGCCTATAATAAATACCTCTCTTTAAAAATAATAATTTATTTTCTGCTTGATATACTTTACATATTGAATACATATATTATTGATAACTGTTACACATTTATCCTAAAGAATAATAAGCTATTTATACAACAAGAAAGAATGGCAAAAGTTTTTGCATATGAACACAAGTAACTTTTGGAGTTAGTAACAGACGGAGGGTGTAAATTGTAATGGTAAAATTCTTTATTAAATGTACTTAACAGGAGTTTACATTACAATTTGTGAAGATTTTAAAATGTTTAAACTGAGTTCCAAACATAAAATATTTGCTGAGAGTTCTAATTTAACATAAAAAATTTTCATTATTTTCTCTCATTACACTCTAATGTATAAAGATTGCTAAACACAAAATTTGCCAGACAGCCCCTAATCCCTAGTTTCCTGCTACTGAGTTTGAAGGACAGTATCAAGTTAATATTTATGATCACTATTTTGCTGCATTTTCTTTTCACTTCATGCAACATTGGTTTTTTTTCAATTCTGGTTGAAAGGAAGACAGCATAGGTGATATCAGCCAAAGGATATCAATATTAGTGGTAATGAGGTTCATTAAAAAGAATGCAATTTTTTCAATGAAAGAAAAAGCTGTCATTGTTATTTCTGTTCAGGTATATTTACTGCTGTAATTATTGTCCAAGAATTGCTTCTATTTTGCTAAAACAAGACCATATCACATTTCACATAAGGAAACTGTCCCAAAATCTATAAACTTCTCCAACAGCTGCCAACAGGTGCTTTGTGAGTGGAGCTGCAATGGAGTATTTCAGTGCTGGCAGGGGGCATAGCCTATGAGTTTTTCCCTTTCCAACCACCCTCCTCTTCTAAGCTCTCCTTTTCCAACCATTTCCCCCTCTCCCCATTTTTGATCTTCTATTCCATCTTATTTTGGCAGATAGAGCCTACAGTAGGGGGCCAAGCATGGGGCCAAGGGCTGTTCACCCTATTCTGTTTTTGCAGCATTAATAACCATTTTGGGAGAAAACTGTAGAGTGCCAGAATTTGGCTCTATTTTCTTGGTCCTTGTAGGATAATTTTTAATTCAGGCATTTTTCCAGCAACTGAATCAGATGAATTCCAAGGTCCTTGGCAAGAGCTCTGTTTTGATAACTTCAGGATTCTATTGGTTATCTGCCTTTCTCAGTCTTTCCTTTGTCTCATCGTATAATTACACACCAGGTTTTAAACGATGTACAGTTACTTGATTTCACTAGACAGAATTCTTCAAAAGATGCAGGGATTATGACACAGCTCTCTGAAGAGCACCAAAGGACTGCACACTGTGCAAGACACTAATGGAACAGCTACAAACACAAGCTACATTTTTCCATCTACTATAGTAGTCATGCAAATCATTACAACATCCTACTTGATAGCCTGCCCAGAAAGTGTGGTGGCCCTACTAAATTACAAGCACTCTGAGATGTGCTCAATAAAATAAAATATATTGCTCTTTCTTTAGCTAATGTTCATCAGCTTTGTGACAAATTCAATTAGCACTATGAAAATCTAATTTACTAAACAGCTCTATCAGAGTGCAATATATCTTAACTTGTCACTCTGCAAAGACTACTGTTTACAAACTTTGTTTCCATGATAAAGTAGTTAAAATAGTTACAGATACATTGTCCAAAAAATACTCTAATCGTCCCATTGGGTCTCCTTGGTGATGTCACATGCAAACTAACCCAGAGTGATTTATGATGGCCTAATTATGTTTAAAACAACTAGCTGAACAAGAGCCCAAAGGAAATATAGGGAAGAACAATTACTGGGTCAGTCCAACATTTGTTGTCTTCTGGGTGGGAAAACATTCCCTGTGAAAACCAAATACTAACAATAAAACAAGACATAATCAAAATCCATGTGTTGAAGAAACAACCAGCTGTCATCATTGACATGCTCTGAGCGTACACAAGTGGAATATCAAAAACCATGAAGGGAGTTCAGAATTCTATTATGTAAAACATTCTGCTCAGTAACTGAGCCCATGGAGGGAATAAAATGACAGAAAATGCTGACCCCCAAACTGACCCTCCTCAGTGAAGCATTTTCCCTTTCCCAACTAATATCTTCTGTCTTTAAATAGTTTCCCATTATGGATTACATTACATTTCCCTCTACAAGATTCACACTTAAAATTTCAAACTGGCAGTCTTCACATACATCTCTTCAATGCAAACATTTTGGTGACTGGTGGCTATTTTGAGTTCCTTTGTTCTTTGTTGCTCTATTCCATCATACACACAAGTCTTGTATCAATAATCATACGTGGCTTGAGACTATTATGACACATTTTAAAACGTGCTGTAATTGTAACAATCCATCTAGCAAAATGCAAAAATTTGAGATTTCAGCAGCACAGGGTTATAGCTCTCCTTATATCTGCAAGAGTTTCCATACTTCATCTATTCACTGCATAGGGAGAAAAAGAATGAAATCTAGCTAACAGTTCTTGCAAAATAACACAGATAAAGACAGAACCATTTGGGCTTTGGACCTCCTTAGGAGAGGACTTATCTTTTTATCTTCAGTATTTCATTGATCCTCAAAACTATGAACTGGAAAGTGTGAAGTGCCTGTGATAGACACTGATTTGTCTTTCAAAGAAACCTGAGCAGCTCACCCTCTACATGTTTTCTGCGTAATACATGAAGACAGATTCAACACAGATTCAAGAGATGTAGAGCATGATCCATGTGTTAGTTCAGACAACCCCCTACAGTGTAGAAGCCATTATGCACCCTCCTCCCCTTGTGTTACTCATTTCCCTGGAATAACACAGTCACTGGAGAAACACAGCAGACAGGAGACTGGCCATAGAAAATGTGGCAATAAACACATCAGGCACTGTATATTGTATAGCTGGAACAGTTGATATTTATTTTGGCTTTTACATAGATTTAGTTACAATGTACGAAATGATCATAAATATTTTATGCGTACTATGCATTTCCTTCTGAGAATATAAGTCTGACAGAAAGAATCTTGTGTTGATCTTTGTATCCTAATAAAAACAATGGCAAATTCCCTCTTAAATATGCTTTTCTGTTGGCTAAAACACTCCATTTGACAAGATGAAGCATGGACTCTCTTCCTGATTGTAACAGCACTATTTCATAAACAATCAATGCCTGGAAAAAAGTAGCCCTGCAGTCAATTCTGCACAGGTTAATTAATTTCTATCACGTGGCTGTCTGACTTCATCTTCACAGACACATAAGGCTTTTACCTGTTCTGTAAGGGTGCGTCTTCCTCAGAAAAGTCCACAAAATGTTAGGTTGACTGGGCAGCCAAGACTCACGCCTTTCCTAAGGAAGCAGTCACGTACTGTGCCCTTCTCAATTGTTGTACATGTCAACTAGGCTCCAAGGAAAACTATACAACAGCATGCACACACTGTGCTGAGAAAGATCTACCTGTTAGCCTTCACTTAAGAAAGTGACATTTATTTTAACTCTTGCCCAGGATTCTATTTAGTGGTGTGGTACGGGACTAACTAATGGTACCCTGGAGCTCCTCACAAACATTAATTAACATTTTAGGTAAGGAGCCAAATCAATGCTTTCCTTAGAAAATATGGAGAAACGGAAAGGTACTCCAAAAAGTACTCCATAATGGCACTGCTGTATTCATTAGTCATTCTTCCTCAGGGACCTAGTCTACACGGAGAAAATACACTAGGAAACATGTTAATTAAACAAGTTGTTGCATATGATTTTCCCCCTGGTGTAGACAAGGATGTCTGTGTTTAAAAATGTGTTGGCTGATCACAGAAGGATCCCAGGAGGAGCTGTTGGTTTACTGTCACGTGTTAGAAGACGTCTTTTGCATGTCTACAGGACAAGCTGGGTCATGCTCAACTTCTTCTTAGGTAACAGTGTTCCTTAACAGATGCAGCCTGCCAGTGTAGCACTGCTATCTGGAATTGCTATCTCCAAAAGCAGGGTTGGGAACAGTGATTACCTGGCTTTCAAAAAAACAGAAAACCGAACCACCCTGGACTTCAGTGGCAAATGGAAATGTTTTGTTGTTTGGTCTATAGTATTTGTGCTGAAAGTGGTCAGTGTTCTTGAAGCTCTCCCCATGAAAGCAATTCGGCTTGTATTGAAATAATAATGGCTCCTTGGTTATATGGTATAGCAAACAAACATTTTAATCTTCAAGGTTTCAAGTAAAGGTTCCTCAAGGGCAAGAGAATCACATCCTAGATGTGTCGAAGACAGGAGCTGGAAACGAGTGTTTCAGGCAGCACTTTGTCTAGACCATCTGTTGCTCAGCCATAAACCCCCTTCAGCCCCCAAGTCCCAATACACAGACCCAGCTAGAAACACGCTGATGCTTACATCAGAAAGCTCAAACTGTTCCTCTTTGGTGCTCACAATTCTTACCTAGTGTCTGCTGCATTCCACTGCTGCCTGCCCAGCTAAAAAGAACATTATTAGCAGATGGGAAACTTTTCAGTTCTATTGCAAATATAAAGCAAATGTAATTGTAGCCTATTATTTTTGCTGAGCTTGGAAATTGGTTTACAGCAATTAAATGAATAAAGACAGAAAATGGTATGCATCTTCTTAAATAGTCATGCTCTGAATAAAAGATACTCAAACCTAAGCTGTAATCTATACCTGGGCACATGTGCACAAAGCTTCATAGCCTTTGGAAGGGCAAAATCCACCTTGAGATAATACATGCATATACAGGTACAGAGAGGTTATTGTAGTAATGATAAAACAACATTTGCAATTCAGCATTTGTCAATAAGGAACACACTGAGAAAGTATTTGTCTTGCCTCAGGGACTTTGTTGGAAAAATGAAAAAAATAACCCCCCCTGAGCTTATTCTTATATTTTAGTTCCTTTTTTCTGACTTATTTTTATTGGATCTTTAGATTGGTGACAAATGGTCCTATCAAGCAATCATAATTCCCTTTCACAGTAGTTCTACCATAGCATATTTTTTCAGTCTAACACACAGCCAAGCTAATACATGTTGATTCAATGTGAGTGGGATAGTTGTAAATATGCTCATCAAAACCATGGGTTCTCAACCAGCAATGTCTACCTAACTTACATTTATCAGAATTCTGCAATATTTTATTAATGTATTTCTTGCCTCCAGGATAAAAAATATCTAGCTTTAATGTTCAAAGCATGTATGCAAACTGCTCTAAATTTAGCACAAATTTATTCATTGTTTGCTTTCTACAACATTCAAGGCACAGTCAGTCAAATCAGGAAATTATGCTCATTCTGCCAGCAATAACCACATCTTTATACCTACTGTTGCCTAGAATACAGCTCTATGAATCTCTTAACATGCTTCACTTAAACTGCTCAATGCTCATTTATGTTGTCTAAGTACCGAGCAAAAACAAAGGCCATCTTCCAGTTTAATTTGATTTTTTATTTGCTGTGTACTTTAAAATAAAAAAATTAAGTCCTTGTTTCACAGATCTACCAGCTTGATTAACTTCATGCCTATGGCTTGACTGTTTCTTATATATCTGCCATTAGAGAAACCCATGACAATTTGGAGGATGGAGTTAATTTTAAATTATGCATAGTTACATATATTTATAGTAAGACTAGAAGAAATTGTCAAATCAACCAGCAAAAATCAGTGGCTAGTAACAAAGAATCTTCTACTAGAGATACATGTCTTTAGAAGAAAGGTTCTTCCAGACTCCAGGAGCATATACTATTTTCACAGGCATGCAGTTCTAACTGTACTACTCACACAGAGCCTTTCTGAGGCAAAATGCTACATAGAAATGTTCTTTGTATGGTAAGACGCACAAAACTTGCATTTATGACATATTCAAAAAGACACTTTTAGAATCCTAGACTTTTCCCACCTTTCCCCACCTTTACCCGACTTTAAAATACCAAAGCTATTCCAATGGGGCTAAATAGCATGCAGGGTTTGATTATGCAGTCAAACAAGGTGACATTTAGGTACTGACACAAAAGATGATGGAGCAAAACACAGCACACAACATTTAAAAAACCAAATATTTTCTTCAAGTTCTTAAATATTACTGAGGCAACATGGCATAGATCGTCAGAATGTACTATTTAGAATGTCACAGGAATTTGCTTCATTTTAACTATAATTTAAATTCCTATTTAAAAATAGCAATAAAAACATTAAGATATCAAACAATTTTCAAAATATACATTGAGTTGGATTCACAAATACTTCTGTGCAAAGTCACTTTTTCCAAAATGACTAGCAATAAAGAGTTGTTTATATAGCTAACGGATTCTTTTCTTTAGTTAGTCTTTCTGATGCTATATTAACATTAAAACTCTGCGTTATAAAATAAACACTTGCAGTTTACAAACTTCAGCATCTGAGTCTCTAGACACAAGTGAAAGGCTATATATTGTGCAAATTCTCCATAAATTTTTCAGCAAGTATTACAGGCTATTATGTCACTCACATATGACATATTCTTTCCTTCATGTGTGTCTGAAATTGAAGTTTTTTAAACCATGACTGAAGGGACCACTGAGGTCAGCGCTGGGTTACACGATGTTTGTGTCACTACAGCTTCAGATATTTCAATGCATATTGAATCAATATTCCTGCAACAAAAACGTGTAACTGATATTTTCGTTGCTGCTATAGTAAAATGCTTCTCAGTAAACTTGTTTTCATAAGAAGTTTGCCCATTCATATGTCCCAGAGCTGTTGTAATCTTCATTGCTAATGCTGATCTAAGAGCATGGACATTATTTTATTTCTTGACACATTTAAAGTTCTCTAATGAATAAAGCAAACAGCTTATGGCTGCTTGGACTGTCACTCGATTGCCCTGGAGGGTTTTAATGTCTTTAAAATAGGCCTCCTAGTTTGTATTTAACTACCTTGCCCACAGAGGTCTGAGGGGTAGAGCAGATCAAAGATGTGCTGGCAACATAAAAAACAGCTGTCCTTCATTTACCTTTAATTAGCTACATCTGACCAGATTCTTTATGGCCTCTTTGTCACACTTTCAACAGTCTATAAGCCTTCTGACCTGTCTTTAAGGACTCTACCATTACCAGAGTTTCAACAAAATAAAAATTAAAAATATGAGATACAGAACTTCAAAAAAATATTTGGTATCAATACAGAAATACTACCTGAGGCATTAGTATTTTGGATTTATCAGCAAAAGCTGCAAATTACTCAGTATTTGGAGTGTCAAAATGGAATCGATCCTGCTCTTAGATTAGCTATTTATGGTTCTCTGTGTACTACTCTACATTGCAGTGAGTAAATTTCACACAACAAGGAATCCTACAGAAAATGGAAAGCCAAGCACATGCCTCTTTGGCTAGGACAAAATGTTGCTCTTGCTGGAGCTGTGGCACTCACTGTAAAGGAAGTCACATACCTGCCCCCACCCCTTTTCCTTTTTAACCTCTACTCTGCACACAATGCACACCAATATCCAGTAGGATTTTGACTAAGGAGAAAGTTCTGTTGCTGCTGCAGGATCAATAAACAGTTTGCGTACATTACAGCCGTGTAGTCAGGGTGCACTGAAAGCTTGCATCATCAGACTAAGGCCCTCATGGAATAAAAAAAGCTGTTTAACACAGCAGTTGGAGTGTATGCTAGATGACTCAAGCTACTGGTACTTGATCACATAGGTCATTGTATAAACCCACTGAGATGGACATCTTCAAATTACCTGGGTTTTGGGTTAGGTCCCTTCACAAAGAATTAGCCAACAAAAGAAAAATATATAAAAGATATGTACAAAGTAGAATTTTTCAAAAATTGATTCTGTTGTCTAAACGATCCCTTTTTGTTCTTTCTCTGTATGTAAAAACAATTTATAATCTTCCTACTTTTTTTTCAAAATTCCAACCTTTCAGGCTTCCCTAGGAAACTTTTAGTTAATCGCATCTCCAAACAAGTTAGCACGCCTTCCAAGGAATTTGTGGTGAGGTACATAAACAACCAAATAACCTGCCTCGATGAAGGTACGTTAGCTAGCAGGTGTGGCTGGAAGCCTTATTCTTCAAGAAAAGACCCTACTATGAGCAGTATACAGAAGTAACTTTCTCCCCAAGACTGCGAAGCTTGAGGAATTACAATTACACCTCATCCTTACTCTCACAAAGTTCTTTTCTAGTGCACAGTGTACACGTGCTGTACATAGTTCTTGATCCAGTGTATAGCTTCCAAACTTATTCATCATTTATTACAAAGGCATGCATCTTTCATCTCGCATTTAAAAGATTTAATTTAAATCAGGAGTCAATCTATTTCCATATATAGCTAAAGGAGAAACATGCATGAATAAATAAAATTAGGGGACTTAAAAACCAATTAAACATGCTTACTTTTGTCCCTTAATTCCTTAAGTTAAGAATAATTGAACAGCTATTAACAAGATGTGGATTTTTTCCATCTTTTTTACCACCAATATAAAGACATATCAAAGTACACAGATGTATGAATCATGAAATGACAGTACCAGTTTCAGTTCAGGTGAAGAAAGCAAACAGACATATACATAATGATGCTGAATTTGTAATATAGATAATGGTAATTTTCCATGTACTAGTCCATGTTACACTGAAAATACATCACTCTTGACCGGGACACTCCTGGGATCCAAAAACTGTCAAAGAAACAGATTGCCCAAAGACAAACCTAACTGCAGGAATAGGAATGTTCCTAAAATATTGCCATTACAAAGCACTTCTATAATGTAGAATAAAACCTTATTTTTCTTTTGACTCAACAAAAATAAATAATTCTTCTGGGTAAAAATATCTAAACAGTTAAAAAAACATAAAAATTTTGTTAAAAATATACGTGCAAGACATAGAACAACTACTGTTAGAGACCCTTAGAGCAGTCGGCTTTGGAACGGCTGCTGAAGTGAACAATACTACAAATAAGCAAAGTGCAAAAAAGGGATTGTGAAGTCTCTCACTCTGGGGGAAATTATGCAGTCACAACATGACCAGTTATCCTAGGGTGAGGTCTCACTCGTTTTCTTCACTAAATTTCAGTAGCTTCAATTTCCTGCTTTTATGAGCAGAAATGTTTCAGAAATATCAAGGAGTAATTCCTGCTTGCAAACTTCCTTTTTTGCAAGATCTATAAATAACATTTTAGACAAAATATACTCCAAAATAAAGTATATATGCTGTAAAACGCTGCTTATGACTATAAACATATGTTTCAAATCAGTGATTTTATATGAAAATTTGGCAAAAATAATAGTTAACTTTTCATCAGGGGAAAGCTCAGTATTGAATGGCCATTGCCTGGAAAATGAGACAACTGACCACAAAAAAAAGCACAAAAATTTCAGAATTAGTTTATAATGACATGTAGGTTTGAACAATTGCTACTCAACATATGAAACTGTGTTCATTTTAGTTTTGTAAAGTGGCTTTCTAGCACTGTCATTTGAATGACTAATGAAAAAGTTTTGGTTCCCATCAAGATAGCTAAACAACTTTTGCCAAACTCTCCACTCGCTGCTCCAATATAAACTGAACAATCCACGATTTTTTCCATTTGCTGTGAAGAAACTCCATGGCTGATAAGACTTTATAAAATTTTAATGAAAACCTCATCTTTAGTTCCCTACCTACAGGAAAGATTTATAATCCAAGTGTATAGGTAAACTAAAGTTGTAAAAACGTTCTAGGTCCATTCCAGATGGCTACTGAAAAATTCCCTTAAAACAGGCTCTTTTTACTGTTTAGCAATGAACACTACTTAAAAGCAAATTTAAGACAATGTTTTCTCCCATTTCAACTGCTATAATTTAGATTAATAAAAACATTTTCACAACAGAGAATCTTTTAAACACCTAAAATAATATTTAACCTTTTTTAGAAAAGCAAATTTTAAGGCTCCAAAAGTTTAGATTTTAACCTACTGCTTGAATATTCCTAAGATTTTTAAATACATTTTTGTTGGCATTTTTGTCTCTTTCAGTAGTTATAACATTACACATTGACAAAAAACCACATACTGTCAAAAGTAGGTTGATGTGTTGCCACTTTAAGATTTGAGTTTTCATTAAGAAATTTGTACTTATTTGCAGGCAGTGCTCAGCAATTTCCTCATACTTTACACAGGTAATGAGAAACTGAATATTTTTGCAGTACAAAAAACCCTCAAAACTCATCTTAGATTTGCTGCTGCCCAAAATTTCCACAGAAGTTGTAACTTTTTCTTTTTTTTTTCTATAATAGAGACAGGATCAAACTCCAAAAGATGTCTTAAGAAGAATATACTCAAACTATGTATCCAAGCAAAGTAGTATTGTGATAAGCATAGTTCTGCAAAGGCATCAAAAACTAGATGCATCTTTCTTTCTCTTCTCCAGTGTCCCACAAATATTAAGCATGCTTACTATAGGATTAAAATACCAAAATTCATCCCAATTACAAGTAGAGGCCTAAAACAACTGCTTTGGATAATAAGATATTCAGGATTGAATCCCCTGCTTATTAAAATGGAAGCAGTTTCTTAACATTTCAGAGAAGTTCTATATGTACACTAGAAGGAATCAGACTCTTGGTGCCAAGTCAACTAAAACACAATGACCAATTATCGAGCATCTGTGGATAGAATAAAAATATAAATTATTTTCTTGAATGTGACCTGTATACACAATGATGTCAAATATTCTAAGGTCTTCTACTGCATGCATTTTTTGTTGAATTCTGTGTTGTGGCAACAGGTGATGACAGCACCACTATTTTGTGTTATTTTAGCAGTCACTGGTCTTCCCAGTATTTTTCACCACTCCCATTTGCTGGCAGTATATCATGGCAAGGATTCAAGAGAAATCCACTATGAAGTTGATTGTTAACTGGGAAATGTCAACATGCAAAGCCATGTTTAGAATTAACCTGTCTTTAACATTTTCAGGCACCCACACCCTCTCTTCTTTCCAAACCTTAATTACATCAGCAGCTTGACAGCATTAAAAAAACCCACCAAACCAAACCAAAACAAAAATGCAAAGAAGTAGAAGGGAAAAAGGTGTAGCTCTATTTAACACAAAGATAGAGCAATAATCCTCTAACAGAGGCACAGAGGCTGGTAACACTGAACTTGCCAAGAGACAAATTCTTAAAAAAATAAATACCATCAGCTAAGAAGGAATAATTTTCCACTAAAAGTATGAGGACTTACCACCACTGACTGTAATGATAGAAATTTTCAACTTATTCCCTTGGGAAAATACCTGACTTTTTATTGGTCAGTAACTATGTATGTAACTGAATTCTTAAGGATCCTTTCTCATAGAAGATGCATTTTCTCCACTAATTGTTTTAAAACGTTATTTTCTTTTTTCAAAACAAAATGAGCCCTCAAAACAAGCAAGGATGCTGTAATCCCCCTGTTTATTTCTTTAATACACGCCCTAATCACTGACAGTGGTCAGCTAGATGACAAGTAAAAAGGGACAACTCTAATCTATGGTATCTTTAGAGGGTGTTTGTCACCTGCATAACACACCTCTGCCATGGTGTAGTGGGACACACTACTTTTGATGCTGATAAAGAAACTCTATATCCCTTCAGTTATGTCTGTACTTCCCCTGCAAAAATATGTGTGTCAGAGCCAAGCAGTGTAATGCAATCAGCATTTGAAAATTATTCTACAGATCCAAGTTTCTGGCATCTAAACAGTGGATATCCTGAAATGTGCACTTCAAAGTCAATTCATTCCTCTCCACATCATCAACCCATCCTCCCTCCTCTCACAATAAAACAAACAAACAAACAAACTGGAAAATTAGAGTTTCTGTATACTGGCAAGTTCAAGTGTTGTCCTCTTCTCAAACTGTGAAAGTTAGGAATAAACAGACCTGCAAGATCCACCCTGTGAGAATCAAAACCGGTTTGAGTGCTTGCAGAAGGCAAATGCTGACATATGCTTCTTCTCTATGACATCAAAGAAGCAAAATTCCCTGCAAAGTTCCTAAAGATACAGCATTTGCATTTTACATTATTATTAGAGGACTGTGACTAATAGACCCAACTAATTAATTAAATTCCTTTTGCTACCTTTTAATATCTATATTTGGAAATAATTTAACACAACAGAAAAGAATGACAAGATTAAGCAATTAGTGCCGAGGCCCCAAAATACCTAAATTACATATGTTTTTAGTTAAAACCAGACTTTGTCTTATCCTTTCATTTGGACTCCTTTTGCTTGTTCGAGTTTGGAGAATGGTCGGTGAACTGACAGCAGAGCAAACAGCTTTCACTGAGAAGGAAGGGAAAAGGGATTTTTGTGAAGAGAGAAAAATAAGTTTCTTTGCTTATTTTCCTGAACTGCCAGAGAACATAGCCTACTCTGCTTCAGAGCTAATTCTCTGATCAGTTTTGATGTGATATCAAAGAAAAAGAAGACACAATACAGCTTTCGAGGTGCTGTGCAGTTCATCTAACGCTGTCGCATCACACCACTGGCAAGTAGCACAGCACCATGGATTCAACACGGACTGCTGGGTGAGACTAAGGCCTGATTAGAGCATAGTTCCATAATGCAGGAGAGTTTTGCAGTGTCAGGAAGACACTGTTATCTTCTATATCTGATATTTGTCTCAGAGTTCCCTGCTTTCACAGTTCTTTGCAACTTCTAGCACTCAGCCATGTATGGTGTTGGCAGTGTGTAGACTTAGAAGTCCAAAGACTGGCCATCCTTTACAGGGAATGAGGGAAAGAAAAGCTAATTGACAGCAGGAGGTTTTAACAGGAGGAGAGCATGGGAAAATTCTGGGACTTGAAGAAATAAAACGGAATCCAGCAATGTCTGATAGTGTTTGCATATGAAATCCCACAGAAGAAACCAGTGGTGCAGTTTTGGTCAAAAGCCACGTTTGCATGAGGCAAACACCAACACAGGCTGAAGCAAGACTCCCAATGTCCACATTCAGCTACGCAGAAACTGGTAGCTTTCTACTGATGAAGGCAGTGCCAGGGCAGCAGTTTCAGAAACTGCTTTAAACAGACATTTGCTCATTGACTGTCCTTAAGGACAAGTGTTAAACTGCAACATGGAAAATTCAGTCTGTAACACAGAGCATTCTTGCTGCAGCTACTGATGACAACTATTAGTGATATAAATTCCACTTTCTCATTAAATAGTCTTTGAATAGTGATTTGCCATGGACATCATCATGTTTCAGAGTCAAAATTCAGATGTTAAGTTTTGCATCTCTGTAGAGCAATGTTGAATCTGTGCTATACAGCAGACGTGCATAGAACATAAATACTAATCAATATTCCTGCATGAATCATACAATCATTGAATGGTTTGAGTTGGAAGGGACCTTAAAGGTCATATAGTTCCGATCCCCTTGCTGTGGGCAAGGACACCACTCCCTAGATCAGTTTGCTCAGGACCCCCATCCAGCCTGGCTTTGAACACTTCCCAGAATGAGGCATCCACAGCCTCTCTGGGCAACCTGTTCCAGCGCCTCACCACCCTCTGCACAAAGAATTTCTTCCTAACATCTAACTGAACCTCACTCTCTTTCACTTTAAAGCCATCGCCCCTTATCCTGTCACTATCTGTCCATATAAAAAGCCCCTTTCCCTCCTTTTTATAACCCCCCCTTATGGTACTGGAAGGCCACCCTTTTCTCCACACTGAACAACTCCAGTTCTCTCAACTCATATTTGTAGGAGAGGTCCTCCAGCCCCCAATCATTTTTTTGCCCCCTCCTCTGGGCCTGCTCCTTCTCGTGCACTCCAGGTGGGGTCTCAGGAGGGCGGAGCTGAGGGGCAGAATCGCCTCCTTCGCCCTGCTGCTCCCAACTGTTTTTGACGCAGCCCAGGATGCAACTGTCCCTCTGGTCTGCAAGTGCACACTGTTGGTTCGTGCCCAGCCTTTCGCCCACGGGCATCCCCAAGTCCTTCTCCACAGCGCTGTTCTCAATGACTTCTTGACCCCGTCTGTACTTTGAACTGAGATTGCATAGTAGCAGATATCCAAGGCATCTGGCAATGCATACATTATACAATGGCAGCAAAAAGGGTAAAACCTCAGTAATGACAGTTTAACCCAGGTCAACCACAGAATTTAGATGGCTACAGCTGTACTCAAACTTTGCGCAGATGGCACCACTTCACGATAACTGCCTATTCTTTTCCCTTTCTCTACATTTAATTTTATCACTGCCATCCACCTGTTGGATCTTGCCATTTTTTGTGAACAATGAATCAGACTGTAGCTGTATATGCACAGCTTAGCAGTAGGAACCATAATAACTCACAGCCCTGAATGCTGTTACTTCTGAATAAGCAGTATTTTCCAAGTTTACATCTTATGCCTTATTGCTTTCTTTTCACTTAAATCATATTTGTTTCCAGTTGAAGACCCTTTTTTTTCTGAAACACATTAGAAAACATATTACATTTTCTCCAAAAGCACAAATAAATATTTAAGACCTGCATATTCTCGTTGCTCCCTGAAGATCTTGTGCGACACTGTCATTCATTAGCTTGCTCTGGGCCATTACATTTCTACACATTTTACTTATACTGGCACACAGCCAGCACTGAGTGCTCAACTCTAGAAAGCCCACATGTTTTTGTATTTTTTGAAACTAGCATGACAGCCATTCTGAAGAGTAGCTCTCACCTGCTACGTTAAACTGTAAAACCATGAACGTTGATGCTCTTCTCTCTCTATTTAGTGCTGAAAGTGAAACTATTTTTTCAGGTGCAACAAGAGCCATATGAAATTTCCCTAACGTGTAGACATTCTGTAGCCATGTTTTTAATGGAACACATCCATTAAACTTATCTAGAAAAGCAAAAAATAAATGCAAGTTTTAAAATCGAACCCTGTGTATATTGCTGGACAAAAATCATAGCTCTGACAAATACTGGATAGCCCTTGTCTCTTTCTCAGCTTAAGAAGAGACTGAGAAGTAATGCAGCAAGAAAGATCCTTTGTGCAGAGAGAACCACAACAGTTTTCCTCCAACATATGAATGAATCATAATTGACTCTGATGAAAACTGGGGAAATACTGAACTTCAAACACTATTATAGATCTGTAAAACTAGCAAAATATACATTGTTTACTTAGTTTGCACATAAACATGTAAAAACTATTAACTTCTATATATATTGCCTGAATAAATTCTTAGACTGTATGTGGTAACTAAGCATGAGAATGACGTGGATTCAAATAATTAGCCAAAGCCCCTCAGCAATACAATGTGAAGAATTTTATTTAGTTTAACTTTTTTTTTCTACCTCTCATGAACCCAATGAAAAGGAAAGGAGGAAAACTGAGGCTTTAATATAATCTCACTGGGATTTTTAAAGTAGACTAAATGATGTAAAAGGCTTTTTTACTGAAAATGTTTCTATCAGTTCTCCACTGACCACTCCCCTAAGTTTGTCTTGCTGTGATGTTTCCTTTCTTACTGTTTCTGAACCATTTAATGGCAGATACTCTCTTTAAACTCTAGTACTCAGTATTATCACTCAAATAAAGTTTTTAAATCCATTTCCTGTGTGTTAATTGCTTACATCACTTGAGAAGCTAGGAACAAAGGGGTTTAGAAGAAAGCGACCCTCATTTGCACATACTCATAGGCACTGATCTCCTGAAAATCTGACCCAACCTAACTAGTTGGACCTTTAAGTTTATGTGCTTATCCAGAAAAAAAAATTAATACCAAGTTTTCAGGAAAATGCTGTAATCTTGCTGGATCGGGAACTAATTTGATACACTACAAAAATAATTAATATGTACATATACAGATTGTTTAAAAACAATTTCTTTCCTATTTCCACTTTTAAATTAGAGAATCAGTAATTAATTGAAAAATTAGTATTTGTCTTTTCTTCAATTAAACTAGCTAAATATTATTTTGAGCTCATAATTACACTTTTCAATTTAGGTCACTAATTGCAAGTTCCCCAAAAATATTTCTGACTGAAGAGAATTCTTCCATTATTGCTTGCATTTCAAAGTATATCGATCAGCAAGAATCCTGACAGACAAGTATCTTACAGAAGATTTTTTTTTTTTTTTAAATAATGTTTATTTCAGAGGGGAACTTATAATAAAGTGCCATTTAGGGCACAGTGCACTACAATTGCTGTAGTTGGAAAAAACACTATTCCATAAACAAATTGCACAATACAAAATAAATAATAACCACAGCAGATGTAGATTCAGAGGCTGTGTTGTAACACTGGCTGGTGCTCCCTGTAAACTTTCAAAATTGAAGTATCTCCACAAGTGGAGAAATCCTCGGAGGTAATTTTCTTGGTAGGTTAGCATTGTTCCCTTTCCCTCCAGTCTGCCTGACTTTGCTAAGACTCTGCTAAGACTGTTCTCTATGCTTCTCTTGTACTTGACACTCTTGTATTTGAATGCACCATATTTCTTTAACCAAGAGACAAGTAACCCAAAGGTGGAATACAAATACTGATGTAAAAAATCAAATTCAGTAAGGTGCAAATGCATGTCACGCTTACCGGAACACACGTAACACAAAAATCTATAAATGAGCACAGTTCATAGTCATTACATTTGTCCTTTGCTCTTCCAATCTAAACTATTCAGATTGGTAAAAGGAATGCGATGCTACAGAACATTTTATAGAATGACACAGTGCGCAGCCGAGGAATAATATGGCATCTTTGAAAATCAGCTGTCTGAGAGCCCAATGGAATCAAAAGGGGAGGATCAAAACATTTTTACAAGACAGTTCTATATTTATATATTCTTTCATAGATATATTTATTGTGTATATGATATATGTATTTAGGTTCATAGATGAATGTAGTAGAAGTTATAACTATATTTTATATAGTCAAATATACTACTCATATTGTGCTATTTTTGCACTCACAACACAGTGAAATAATGCATTCAGAAAGTTAACGTCACATAGTCGTAGCACTTCTGTGTGAAAGAGAAGTCAATAGCCTGAAGAAACCTCATTAAAATTTGGGGTAAAATCAGAAGACTGGATTCCAACACTATTCTTGTTCAACACAGCAAACTCCTTGATCCAAATTCACATATCCAGAACAATAAATAGTGCTATTAGTGCTAGAAAAGATGCTGTTCCTTTGCATAATCAGAAAAGTATTCTCCTTACAGTATGGGCTAGTATTCCTTCCTTAGCTTCTGCAAATCTAAATATTTTATGAACAGGTAAAAAATCAAATTAAATATAATTTAAAAAATTTTTGGGTTGATGTACAAAAAAAAATTACTCCTACTGCTACTAAATAAAGCTTAATTGCATTCAACAGTACTGAACTGTAAGAACAGGTACAGAAAACATGTGCAGTCCTGTTCTTGAAGAGTACAGGAGAGAGAGAGAGAAACTGGAGTGAGTACAACAGAGCCCAGAAGGTTATTAAGGGACTGGAGCTTCTCATGTATGTACCCGAAGCGGCTGGCACTGTTCAGCCTTGTGAAGAGAAGACTCAGGGGCATCTCATGCATGTGTATAAACACCTCATGGGGCAGGAGGCTGCCTTTTTTTCAGTGGTGCCCAGCTGACAGGACAAGAGGCAAGGGGGGAAAACTGAAATACAGGAATTCCTGCTTCACCTAAGAGTATTCTGTAATGGTGAGACTGAACAGGTTGCCCACAGATGTTGTGGAGACGTTGTCCTCAGAGATACTCAAAACCTATCAAGGCACGGCCCTGGGCAATCTATTCTAGCTGGCCCTGCCTTAAGCAGGAGGTTGGACTCGACAGTCTCCAGAGACACCTTCCAACCTCAGCTATTCTGAACACTTTGAATTCACTGGCCATTTTCAATTACATTTACCAGAGAAATAGCTATCTTAAACAGTCAGAATTCTTCTATTTATTGATTATTTTTGAAATAAATTAGCTGCTGTGAAGTTAAACTTGACATATTTTTAGCCTAACAATCTTAACAGATTTTATCAAAAATGAAACATGATTAGGAATTGCTTGGCAACAGCCGCATAGCCACTTGCAGGTGTTATTTACTAGTCTGTTTATACAGTCAATGCACCAAACTAGCTGCAGCTCATACTGCCTTTGCCCAAATGTAAGAGCACATGGGAAAAGCTAGTGAGGTTGCAGGACAGCATTAGGAAGAAACTCAGGAAGCACAGGCAGAGCACCTCAAGGTATAAAGAAGAAAGGATTGAGGTATTCATTGTTCAGCTAACTAATGCATTTTCATAAATTACTTTGAATGAGACTAATAAATATAAATGTGACTTCTACATTAATTTTTGCTACTTCAAATGGGAGAAAAAACTTGCCTTCTTGCCTGTGCTGCAAAAAAGATGGCAGAATCATAACATTATGTGCTAGTAGCAAGAAACCAAGATGCTATTCAGCTAGAGGATGGTAGATGCTGCAATGGCTTACATATAGAGCAAAGGCTCATGCAGTCTTGGAGAAATCTGAAACAATGCAGATAACTTGTAGAGTTTGTGCCCCAGTGTTCTGCTGCAAAATGGGGCTTGTTACTGCAGTGAAGTCAGAAGGATAAGTATCTCCAACATTATGAGGTTCTCAGCCATTCCAACAGCAGAGGTAAGTGTTGCTGCTGAAAAAACTGCAGTCATCTGAGTTTTCCACCTACTACATTTTGTTTTATTCTTAGTATTTCATTTTTTATATACTCCATGAACAATGATGTTTTTCTCCTCAGCCTCCACCTATCCGTTACGTTTCTTATGCTACAGAATTTTTTCTTATGCTACAGAATTTTTTCTTTTGCATGTTTCTAAATGCATCCATTCGTTTTGCAAAGACAAAAATCAAAGACAAAATAACCACTAAAAATTCCAAAGAATGAAAAATAACTTTTAAGCCTTGATTCTGAATGACAGAACTACAACTTCTAATGGAACCATAATTTTTGCAAGTAAAAGTACAAATACTGTTAAAACTCAGGCGCCTCAAATCAGCAATGACTTTAGTTATGTGAAATTAATGGATATACAGCAGTGTGCACATAAATCCTTGCAGGATCAGAACAAAGGGCTTGACTCGACACCTGCTGAAGTTGACAGAAAAGCCTTGCTTTTAAAGATTTCAGCAAGTTCAGAATCAAGCCATCAATTTTTCCTGTGAAACATGGAATAGAGATGACCAGACTTTAGTAGTGAAGGTATTGTTTCACATCCTATTTTGTAGAAAGAGCTGCTAAAAGCATGACCAACCTGATGTTTCTCTTGGACTGCTATAAATCACAAGCAACTTAACTGAAGTCATTAGTGTAATATGAGCAAGGTAAGAAACAGGAGCAGGGTGCTGGTACTGTACCAGCCTCCCTTAAAAAGAAATTTTTAGGCAACTTCTGTTCTGTTTAGAAACTAATGGCATGACAGAGCTCAGGAAAGTCTGCTTTTGAAAAAGCATTCTCAGAGAGCAACTATTTCCAAAAGTAAAGATTCTCTTTTGTCAGCACTCATAATTTTAAGAACTATGGGTTTGTGAAATTTTATCTGGAAAAATAAAATATTCTTTGGTTTACAAGTTAACAGAAATGTATCAGGAAACCACTAATTTCTATGTATGTACACCCCAAGAAAGTAGAATTATTTTTTTCAAATACATAGTTTAAAAAGTCACTGCCACAAAAAAACGTCATAGCTTCTTTAGTTTACTTTTAAATTTTTGAGTACAGTCATTAACACCCCAAAATACCAGTTTACTATGGAAGTTACACATTCTTAACTATAAAGCTATGAATAGAGTTGTTACTTTGTTTACTAAATTAATTGTAGAAAAATGCAACATTTTTGGAAATATTTTTTGTTTGCAATCTCTTCTTTCTCAGTTAAGAACTTGGTAACTTCTTTGTTTAGAGTCTGCTATCCACATAATTGCTTAAAATCAGGTGTGAGAGCTTTCGAATTTAACTGTTTTACAGTTAAACTGAAAGGTAAAGAAGTGCTTCTTATGCAGTGCAGCCAGAGGATGCATTGTTTTGTTTTCATTCTATGCCTAAAAGAAAATTACGATAATGGGAATGCAGTTGACTATGTAGCAAAATTTATTCGATCTTTACCCTCGCAGAAAAAACAGGGAGGAAGTCTTTCTTTTAAATGAAATATTCAAACCCCATGTAATAAGACAAAAAAATAACAGTTATATACATGTATATAAAATGATGTCTCAAAGGTGAACCACAGAATCTGACTAGAAGCCCTGAAATAAACCAGCCTTTAATGTCGCTAGAAATCCTAAGTCAATGTACAAAGCAATCCTTTGTATTTCTCTATCATAAATTTTAAATGTGTAAGCCTTACATGGTCCTCAGCCATTAAACATAAATGGGCCAAATTCTATTCAAACTTGCACTGTTTTGGCGAAGAAGGTTAGTAACCAGAACATAAATCTTGTCAAAATTTCAGCTGGCAATCAGCACTGTAAATCATACTGGAATTTATTTATAGGAATGACGCTTTTTAAATTATTACAAGTCTGTTTTTCCTAAATATTTAAAATCCAGATTTCTATAAGGTTTATATTGAAGATGCTTGGTAAGACAACCCATCAAATCAGTAAAGTTATTTCATTTTACTTATTGACCAGCATGTTTTATTATTGTGCAATATTCATTTTGCTTATTTAATTTGCCTACTGTATATATTTAGGTATTCACTTTAAAGACTTATTCACAGAATGCAGCAGAAGAATGATAGAAGGAAACAGTTCTGCTATGTAACAAATTTGTATTCTTTATTAAGAATCAAGGCAATTTAGTATGAACATACAATTATTCCACCATTGAACAATAAGAAACTTGACAGTGTACCATAAAATAATCTCATCCAAATAAAATATTATCATCGAATATATTTTAAAAAGTTTATTATAAACTCAAAATGTGGCACTCGGCCTTTCACTTGCACTTGGCTTTCAGAAACAGGTAAAGTCTCTAAACCTGAAAAATTATGTTTTTAATTAATTATATAATTATATGTTTTATTATTTTATATATATATATGTAGGAAAGTTAGTATTTACAGTACATTTAATCTTGCACAGGGCATTGGCTGAAGAAACTTGTCTACAGACACTTGGAGACATAACTTGACCCAAGCACAGAACAGCAGTGAAATGAATTTTAGTCAGGATCAGTTTTCAAAATGCATGCAATTTTGTATGGAAATAGAATTCTATAAACTTTGTCTTCTGTTTTCTTCCCAATGCTTGGTCTTCTCAAGAATTTTCAGAAAATTGGAAGTAACTACTAGAGTAGAAGACAAATGAACTATAAAATACACTACTGAAAATAGTGCATCTCTTAATAAATCACTATAAACAAGGCTTACTGCACTGCAAAATCTATTATTTATTAAGAAGAAAGCTTTATTAATTTAAGCTCTTTTTAAAGATCAATAGTATAGTCAAAAGTATAATTGTTCTGCATGTCTTACCTGGGGGTTGAAAACTGCTTTTCTTCCCCAGTTATTTCCAGGACTTGCTTTTCCACAGCTATTTATCAGACCACAGTTAAGCCACTCTGCACCATCTTTCACAGTTAAACAACTTTGCTCAGTGATAAAGAATTTTATTTGCATGAATTAAAGTAACTATACTAAGAAAAATGTCCTTACCATATAAAAAATTAACTCATTAAAAGAAGCATGCACAGCACATACTTTTCACTTGGAAAGAACACATTCTTAAAAGTTTGTGCTGAACTACTTTTTAAAAAAGCACCTAGGGATAATAATAAAAAAAGGTAAAAGAGCTGTGCTGTCACCTAGCGGATAAAGGTAGTAGAATAGGATTACTTTTTAAGTTACTTACAGTTTTAACAACATTAAAATATACTTCAGATTTTATATTGATTTCCTGAAAGAGACACGTAAACATGAGAATTGGCTCTATTGCTGACATAGGTCCTCTGAGTATTTTAAAGACAGACCTACAGAGCCTTTGGATCTGAACACACATTTTCATTGTTTCATTGTCATGTTGGCTATTACATTTTTAAATCTGAATGTAAACATTGAATATTTAAGAGCCTGGGATGTAGGAGAAAAGCCTCAGGTGGAGGGGCTGACTGGTAGTGTAGACAACACATAGAATAAAGACAAAAAAGTGCTGTGCAATCAACCTTTCTTTTGTCTTCTGCTGTGAGCACGCCATCATGTTTTTGTGCTGACAAAGTAAGGCTACACATGTGGTGCTTCTGAGACACAAAAATGCATCTACACTGTAAAGTTTAAGTCACTGAGCTAATAATTCAACCTAAATATACGCATGGATTAGACCCCTCAATTGTACAATTTCAAGTAAAACTATATTTTTTCAAATAAATTCTTGACATAGGAGCAGGTAAATCTTTAACTGAAATTTTTTCCAAAACTTTGCTCTATATTAGTGCCTGTGATTTAGGACCAAGGGAAAAGCTTTGCTTCAGGACATTGGCGTCGAAACTCAAACCAAGCCACTGCTACCACTTTCCCCAACCCTCCTTGTGCATTAGAAACATAGTTAATACTTGTAAACATGCGATGGGATTCCGTTCCACACGGTCTAATATGGCAAGAGAAGAAAAAGGTTTTGGGAATAGGCATTTGTTTGCTGACTATTAAAACAGATTTTCAAAGAAGAAAAACTAATACCTCTTACTGAAACACTTAAAGGTGTTATCTTCTACTTGAAATCATTCAGTAGTCATAATTTCAAGAACATTTTCTGTTCTATTCCAGCATTTGAAACACTGACTGAAGCTCTGTATACCCACATCATCCTTGTCCACAGACTGAGGGATTTTAGAAAAATGTAAGAAGTATAGATTTTTCTTGGATGGTCATTTCTGTGAAATCTTTTTTTTTGCAACACGGAGTAACCCATATTAGTTTTGTAGCAATTAGAAAATTCTTTGGGAACATGAATGAAAGCAGGTCACCACAAAGCATTATTACCGTAAGATACAAGGCATTTGCACAGGAACTTCTATGAGATGCCTTCATGGTGTTGTATTACCTGACTTAAGTCATTTCACCCTTGCTTGCCTTCAATGAAGCAAACAGATTTATTTGTTATTAATGTTCCACTCTGAAAACTGATTCATTTCACTAACTTTCACATAAAAAAAAAAAGGCACATAATATCCTACCTTACATTGCACTTTTCAGAAGTCTTAAAACAAAAAGCCTATGGCTTTCTACTACAAGAAGACTTGAAAAATACCAATAATGAATTTTTGCTCAATAGTAAATGTACAATCAATCTTGAAATATTTTAAACAACTAAATAGCCAGCCAACAAACCCCTCCAAACTGAAATGCTGTGGAAATCAGAAATTACTATAAAAGTGCAAAGTTTTGTTCACAGTTTCCATTCAAGCATATTTACAGCAAGTCAGTAATTTCTTTGTTTTCTATTTTGACATAGAGTATTTTAAGGAAAAGGTTTCTTTCCACATACACTAAAACAGTGTATACCACATCTACACAGGAAATTAATAAACTTGGAAGATGTCATAGTCACACCAGCTATAGTACACATTTTTTCTTAGTGAAAAGTATGTATTTTTTTCTTGCATATCCCTTATATCATTTGCTTCCTAGTTACAAACTGCAAATAGTCAGCTTGAAATAGAACTGAGGAAACTCCTTGCACTGAAAAATTTTCTACTGAGCTAAGTATCGAGCATAGGTAGAGATGAATCATGAGCTTCACGTGACTTTGTGCAATTTAAAAGAGTGGCAAATAATATGATGTACTATTTTGTCCTTGGTGTGTAAGAGTTTTTCCTCAGTCTCCTCCCTTTCATACTAACCTCAGTGATTAGAACTGCTTGCAACAAATATTTATAATTCAAATTCTGTGAGCAGTCAGCAGTATGTGCTTACAGCTTGTTCTTTCAGACAGTGTCCTTACAACATGTTTGGTAGAGTATGCAAAGCTGGAAAGCAAACATCAGAGGGCATGATCAAACAAAGAAATTTTTAGAAAAGATTTGGCAAAACATTTAAAAACTCCCTCCTAGAATGCAACACTTTGTAACCCAGATATTATAGAATATGGACGTTAAACAATATTAAAATATCTGCAATTTTGACTCATATTTAAAATGGACTGTGCCAAAATTTAAATTAAAACATGAAGGGGCATCTCCAATGATAGATAAATAATAAATGTTTTAAATTAAAGAGTTACTTTTGGTATAACAATTTGTTTCATCTAGAGAAGCAAGACAGTTAACCGTTTCACAGCTCTGGATGTGAGGAATCCATTTTAATCCTCTGTGTCTTCTTTATAAGATACTAATTATTAAAATAAAAAACCAACAGGACACTCCAGAAGTTACTCTAACTAATTGTTTCCTAAAGCTGGAGAATGAAGAGTTCAGCACAGACTTACTTTTTACCCTCACTGTATTTTGTGAAATACTTTAAAAAACACGGAAGAATTAGGAACTTTTAAAGACTGGAAAAAGTACAATACCTGCTAATAAGCAGAAGAAAGAAAAAATATTTCCCTCTGACAGCAGAATTAGATCCATTTGGTGTCAAAGGAAATGGAATTATCTGCAACCTGTATTTCTTTGCAGGTTATTTCTTCTTAAAAGCCCTCTGAGATGCACACTGTGAGGACATATCAGTTTGAAGAAAGTTTGGGTTTTCCCCTGATGGCAATTCAACCACGTTCAAAATGTGTCCAAATCATCCATGTTAAGGGTAAGGACAGAGCAAAAACTGTGAACGACTTTAGAAAGTGCCTAAAGCCATGGAGATGGTCACATAAAAACGGTCTGTGGAGGGCAGAGAAATGTGGTTAGGTTTTTGCACAGCTGGTCATCTGCTTCCCTCACTTTCTCATTAAGACAGGGCAGGGCTGGTCATGTTACTGACATCCAAACCCTATCGAGTTTCTTTGAGCTAAAAATGGACAGTCCCATCCCCCAAACTTCCAGGGATCATAGTCTCACACCTTGTGCTTCTCTTTCCTCTCATACCTGACTAAAAAGACTCATGGTTGAAAATATTGTGAGGCAAGAACTTATTGTGAGATTTCCTGCTGGTCCTGAGTTCTACTAGGTTGAAGATATTGCAGTTCCTTCTTTTACCTCCTGTCCCTGCTAAAGTGGGAAGTTCATAGACAAAAAGACAAAAAAAAAGAAAATAAATTTAAAATATAAAAAAAAGTTTAAAATTTATTAATAGAATTTTAGGAAAAAATGCTAACAGAAAAAGACACCCTTGGTCTGGGTTTAATTTCGAAGATTAGGGATTACTCTAAAGCTTTATTGGAAGTTTTATTTACTTTATAAAAAACCCAAACTATCACAATCATGAAATGAAAATTAAAATAACAAATGGTTTCATGTGTCATTGTAAACAAAAGATGCAATAAGACAGAGTCAATCCTCAGCCCAGCCACAGGGTTCCTGTGTGACCTATGTATGCCACTCAGTCTTTCTGATGCTGCAGTTCCTTGGCTGTGGAATTGAGCTAGAACTTCCCTGCCTCAGAAGCATCCTATGAAGATAAAATGATTAATTATTTGCTTTTGTGTTAGCATGGTGAAAAAATTTACATGGACTCCAAAACTGCAAATAATTGTTGCAGAATTTAATACAATTTTAAACAGAAAAGAAGATGTTGAAAACAGAAGGATTTATGATACCAGTAATTTCAGTTTTCCTATTTCTTCTTAAAAGGAAAAGAAAGAAAAACCCAACAACCTGTTAACAAGCTGATAATTATATATACTACTAACACAAGAGACCAGGAAAGTTGTAAATGCAAAATTATTTTTTTCAGCTAGGTTAATTCTAACTAACTAACCTGTACTAACTTTAACAATGAACAGTGCTACTTACTCAAATACCATTGCCTTTTGTAAGTTGTTTTTCTAACATATAAAGTAATCAAAGTCTAGTGCTGAGACCTTAATCAGAATCAGCAACCTAGTGAATGGCAGATGTCTGCAAAGCTTTACAATCTTTCCTAAAAGCAGTTGCAACTTGAGAAATGGAAGCATCATCTCTTTAAGAGATGTCAGGCATGAATACCAGGGAAATACGATTCAAAATGAAGTGAATTTTTCTGTGGTCTGTTTCAGTATGGACATAGCTTCCCATGAATTAAAAGACTATTAAAAAACTATTTAACTGCATTTAAATAAAAGAACATTTGTGACTTCTGCAATTTCACACCATTGTTAATGCCTAACTTTTAATGTCATCATTAAAACAACAGAAGAGCGCAATTCGAAGGTATATAGTTAATAAAAGTATTCATAAGAAATGACTAAAAATACTTTGGGAAAGCAAAGGTAAGAATCAATCAATAACACCTTGCTGTCTAGAGATAGCAAACGAGATGGCTTATCTACAAATACATTTAACACTTCATATCATTGTAACAGGTCAGTGAAAAAGGGCTTCACTTCAGCAATCTGACTACATACCTAGCTTGCAGTAGGGTATCACCAATTGGGCACAGCTTCTGCAATGATAGATGTTCTTAGCATTACTGCTGACACAGGCTGACTTGCCCAGTCAAGCTTTTAGTACTTCACGTGTGTCTCTTCATGTTTCATTACATAACAGTTTCTTTAACGCATCTCACCTCTCACAGCACTGTCATTATGGAAACATTTCTTGAGTAATAGAAAACCATAAAGTTCGCCTGAGTCAAAGGTCAAACGCAGTAAATTTATTGCAAAACCTCCAACAACCCACCAAAAAAATCTCAGCTGCAAGTTACTCCTTTACTCCAAGGAGTTTTATATTTTCCTTGTCTTTTGAAACAACCCACAAGTGATAATGAAATGCTTAAAGCAATAAGAGAGAGAATCAGGTTTCATCTACCTGGACCGTCTGGCAGCATACTGTGTAACAATAAATGAGTGTTCTTAAGTCACAGCATTTCACTGGAAATGAGGCAGAACTTGTGTATTTTAACAGCTTTTTACAACTAGTAACCACTAGCAAATTTATTTTACTTTCTCAGGGAAGACCAGTGAACGTCCCTAATTTAAACTAAAGGGCCATTCAGCCTCAAAGACAAAAAGCACTTCTGCTTAGCACCTGAGTAATACATGGAATATGTACAGGTGAATCAAGAGGACTGGAATCAAAGATAGTTTGTCTTTGGCTGGTCTGAAAGGTCTGACTCATTTCCAGTTCTGTGATCATTTATTATCCAGAAAAGAAAGGCTAGCTTTCTGCAGTGCAAACACAGTGGTGGTCTGCAGCTCATGATGAATAGATTTACCAGGTCTGCTCTGAATTGCATGACATAGAGTTTTCCAACAGGCTCTGACACCTGATGTATGTTTAAACTTCCTCGCACAGAAAGCCCCGAATATCTACTTGCATGCACTTTTTCTTAAACTTATTATACACAAAATACATTCTTAGATGGCATATTATTTAAAGTGATGTCACAGTACAGAAATATTTTTAATCAATAATTTCATGTCTGATAAAGACTTATTTCCCTGCCAGTATTCTGACTTCAGTAGAGCACAGGAGTTTGTTTTGGTCTTAAAACATCAGTTTCCATATTTTCAAGTTCCATGTTATACAAAGTTTATACAAGACTTGATTTACAGTTGTAGAATAACAGAAAAGCAAAAGACATGGATGACATTTTTTTATAGTCAAATCAGTGCAACTATTGGAACATTTATCTGCACTGCCTCGTGACAAATAGCAGAAACACCAGCCAATTATTCTTGAACTTGGGAGTTAAATGCCAAACCAAGCATTGCAAAAGTCACAAAGTCCCAATTAAAATCAAAGTATTCACTGGAGGAATATCATAAACCCAAGAAAATTCCCTGGCAACAGTTAACAGTTGTCAAATTGATAGTCACGCTGTTCATTACAGTTTACTTATTTTTGCAGATAAAAGGTAATTTAACCACTGGACTGGAAGCACACGCCTTCTTTTCATTTTAAAGAGCCTGCAGTTTGAGTAGTTTTATGTGTGGGCAAGAAAATAAAGCAATATTAAAATGTTATCATTAATTAAATATTTAGAATTATCAATTTGAAAAAGCCAAACCAACATTGATAAACAGCCTTTGGTCTGTAAGAAAAAGGATCAAAATACTATGCAACTGTGTTAAACTACATAAACCTACAATTACACAAAAGAGAACATAATTTTAAGTGTTTTTTCTAACTATGCCCCCTCTGACATTCAATTAAAAAATGTAGGATAGTCTGACTTTTTAAATAATGTGGCTTCGTTGATTAGCCTGATGACTACACTGAGTCCTGCACATACAACAAATTGAATCCATTAAAAAGACAAAAGAAAGAACAACAAAATATCTTTTCATTCATCTCCTAATAAATCAATGCCAGTAAACTCTATGCAGAAATAAGCAAAATGTTTACTACTTTCTGAGGTACTCAAGGAAAGTTCAGTATGCAGAAGGATGAATACAGTGAATACATTCATAATTGCTGACATAAGCTGTTTTTAAAATAAGTTCTATCACTTATCACTATCTGAGCTTTAATCTAAAAATTCTTCAACAAAGAGCCGCATTCAAATATTCTTACAGTTATACTGAAGTTCATTTGTGCTGTCTCATTTCAAAATTTTGTAGAGCACAGAAAACATCCTCTGCTCTGCTTTATAAGCTTAATTTCTGTCACTTAGTCCTCCCTTTATACACTGTCAGTTCATGTATCTATGATTCTTCCAATTCTTTAAATTCCTTCTTACAAGGAAGAGGATGTCTTTGTTCTTAGTGAAAAAGAGTGTCACTCTCTCAATACTACTACCTGACTTCTACATTCACTGGTTACACTGGTAAGAAAGAAAAGAAAACTTAGGGCACCCTAAAGAACATTGAGAGGCTGTATATGTGCATCAGGATCACACCTTTATGGATTTGGATTCAGAAGACAGAAGAGCGAGTATCACCTGATTAAAAGGCTTTCACCTTCATTGTAGGAACATGAATATTACCAGAACATGACTGGAAAAGATTCTAAATCAATTTCCTTCAGAAGTAAAACCAGGTGTATAGAGCAGACATAATTTGGCTAAATTCTTCCATGTAGGTCCGGGTTAGTGAGAACAACTCTTAAACAGACTATGTCTTGTGTCTGTGGAAAATCTAAGAATTATAATATTAACTTTTTAAATACAGGAGTCTATACAATGAACATCAGACAGAAATCTGGTCTTTTCACAAGACAAACTGTCTGACTGTGAAAAGACCACACATCCTTTATACCTCCGAGAAGGCCCATGAGCCAAGATTACCTGATCCACTTGAGTGCTATTAACTTCCCTAACTGTTTTTCTTAAGGTGTGGTGAAAAACAAACAATGTATAAAATATTCTGTGTTTACGAAGAATAAGAGAATTTGAGCCTATAATAGGATATGCTGCACTGGAAGGGACCCGCAAGGTTCATCGAGTCCAACTCCTGGCCCTACAATGGACAGCCCCAAGAGTCACTGCACTGAGAGCCACCACATGCCTGGGAGCATTTGTTGTGGTTTTGGATTAACTGACACACTGTTGTATCTGAAACCTAGACACATGCAGGTCTTTTAGTTACTTATTTTTTAATATTTTTTGTTGGATTTTCTTCAGACTTGGTTGGATTACGACCAGATAATTTCCCTGACTATATCTCAATCCATATACCTCAATGATACAGGACAGGCAGAACAGTTTTGTATTCCATGTTTTGTTGGCCCAGCTAATGAAGGGGATTTTTTAAAACAAGCATCTCCCTTTTTGTCCTAGTCAACTCTCTGTCAGGACAAGTACACTGAGTTTACAATTATACAGATCATCATGTTTTGAGACAAGGAAGATGAAAGCAGACCAACAAACTGCATAATATTTCCAACATACTGATATACTTTTTTTTTCCTGAACAAACACAAATTCAAATATTCAGTCTCAAGGAAGACAAAATCATAGGTTGACCTTTAAGGACAAAGTTGGTATTAGGATCCTTTAATTAGTTTTGTTTAAATTGTTAAACACCCAACTTTTGGACTCAATGTCAGTTTTGACTGAAAGGTATCTAGAGACTCCAACTTTAGCTAACAAAACTGATTGAAGAACTGAAAAGGTTCTCATTTCACACTTAGTACAAGTAAGAGTAACGTACATGTTGTAGTTAAGATGAAAGCTTAAGTTTTACATAAAGAATGGCTTTGAGTGTACAACGCTTCATAATTTCAAAACCAATTCATTATTTAGATTAGTAGCTGCTGCAGTTGAAAGTTCATTTTAGTCTTAAGATTTTGAATGGGAAGTGAGATTAAAGTCATCCCTTCTTCCACTGATTTGATCTTATAGAAGAAACAAATAAACTTCTTCATTAAATACTGGCGCCATCTTTTCAGTTCTTCCATTTCCTGCCATTGGGGATAGACATCTTTGAATCTTTTTTTTTTTTCAGATTTCTTTCTTTAAGCGAAATTCAAAAGAAATAGTCAAATAGAAGACAGATCTATTCAAACTACATGTCAACTGTTATTGTCATTTTCAGAAAAAATCTAATTTCTATAACATTTGCTCAGAAGATTGATCCTAGAATATTTTTCCTAAATATTGCTTTGAATTCTGGTATGTTCATCTAAATTTTCAGTTCAAGTGAATACATTTAAAGGAAAAATTAGTTCAAGAAAATCATATTTATAAAATAATCAAAGAGCATCCATATCTTGATAATCATAAGAGAAGACAAATACAGAAATTTCTTCCAGGAAAAAAGAAGAAAAAAGAAGAAGAAAAAGAGACACTGTCTGAAGTCCCAAACTGGTCATACATTTTGGTACTGGTCAATAAACTAGACCACCATATATAAACAAAACATTCCATTCAGCATTATGTCAACCTTTAACAAAAAGATCATCAATCAACTGCAAATGCATGTTCTATGCACCTGTAAAATCTGATGGACATTCTTTCAAGTTTTTATTTCAACACTGTGTCTGTCAGAATTACCCCCCACTATAAACTTATTATTAATGTTGGGAGAAGTTTTCCAAATGTCACCAAAATGAATTAGTATCACACTGAGCCCAAGACTTAAGAGAGTCACCATGTGCATTTATGTATTTTCCCTCCCGTAATACTGACACATTTATATCTTTTCCACGTCTGCTCCAGGTCTGGTGAAACTGCACAGTATGTGTCTCATTTATTTTGCTAGAACACAGTGACACATACAGAGACCTAGTTGCATGAAATTTGTTGAAAAATTGTTAGCAACAATGTCCACCTACAAGATGCTCTAAATTAAAGTAATCAAAAAGGTTTTTACTAATAGTATGACAAAGTGAGTTAAAATACCTCTGGCACTAGACATAGTTTCTAATGTGATGTTGGAACTTTGCTATGTTTCAGGTGTACGTATAGGATGATGTGTTTGACAATAAAGGACTCATTTTCATGGTGGATAAAGCTGTAAGAAGATCAAAAAGCTGGAAACCAAACCCAGACAAATTAAGACTGGAAATAAAATACTTCTTAACACAATGTTTGTTAGCCCTTAGAAAAATTTGCTAAGTGCTTGTGGATTCTGTGTCACTAGGATACATGGTTTAATAAAAGAAACAGAGTTAAGCAAGGGAAGACATGGAGTAGTTGTTTCATCAGAGAACTCTACCTCAAAATAGTGCTTTCCTAATTTGTACTCTTTTAATTTATATTCAGTTTACTACTTATGAACTTAGTTGTTCAAGAGAGA
Source organism: Callaeas wilsoni (assembly GCA_013398955.1). Lineage (NCBI taxonomy): Eukaryota > Metazoa > Chordata > Aves > Passeriformes > Callaeidae > Callaeas > Callaeas wilsoni. Next base: position 158,726 of record VWPU01008825.1, read on the forward strand.
GCTCTAACATACTACAGCAGTAACACGCTATTGCTTATTTAGTTACTAATAAGGCTAACAAATTTCAAGGTAAAACAGGTAATGGTGTTTCAGAGAAAAAAGTCTGTTTTCCATTTACACTTCCACTTCGAACAGCATATATATGCATATGAATGATTTTCAGAACTATCTTCTTGAATTCAGTCTGTCTACTACATAAATAAAGAGAGGGACAAGAATTAATCATTAAAGACTTTACAATATTCTTGAGAAACTATACATTTTGTTATATTCTTCTGTCTTCCAGAAGCAAAAACTGTACTTCTCAACTTCCTCTTTGCATATACAACATAAAAAATACATACTCCAAGTGCATCAATTAAGTATGCCTGATTTCCTGTAATCTAGCTAGATTTCTATTTATGTTTTCCCCTACATGACTAATTCAATAATCTACTCTGGCACACTTTAGCCATCTACAATTTCTTTAGTCCTTACTTTGCAACCTAAAAGGCCTTTATTATGAAGAAAGCAGAATCCTGAAAAAATGAATGGGGACTCAGCTCGGAGCTCTATCGATTTTGCTTAAATACTTTATTAAAAAGTCAGCAAAAGTAATTCAAGGTCATAACGTAAGATCCTCATTCAGATTTTCCTTGAGTAAAGTTCCACCTTCTAGAGACTTCAACAACAGTTAGTCTGAAGAAAACCTCACCAAAGGTTTTATGATTTTTCCTGAAGTAAAGAACAGTTACTTAATGTGTTAGTAAGGACATAGACAATATATGGATAAATTGCATAAAGATTAAAAAGTGAAAACAAGACTTTCACAAAGCAAGTTTTATGTCTTGTATGGTCTAGGAATTCTTTGCTGGATCCTGGAATTGTTTCACTTGGACTAGGTGTTAGATTTCTCTCTACAGCTATGTGAATCCTGCAGGGTTGAGTTCACAAAATGAACCCCTGCAGTTTGATTCAGAAAGTTTGGAAAGGAACCAGTATTTCTTTGTTCACTTACTGATTCAAGCATTTGGTCATCTCTTGAATTCTTAGCACCTTTATGTTAAAACATTTATCTCTTTAATCACTAATGAATGAATGAAGGCAGCCCAAGGACTCCTTCCATATGCGTACAAGGATTTAATTCACAGAGCTCCAGTCTTTGAGTCCCCTGAGGATCTCACTATAAGCAGGAGGGATAGTAGAATTTTCCTGCTCTCATTTTACGCCAGGGAACTCAAAAAACCCAAAGACCTTCCAGATCTGGAAAGTGAGGTGGCAAATGCTAAACAGACTCTAAATCTAGCCATTCAAAAAAGACCAGTAACAGGGAAATCACGAACTGGTAACTGGGATAATTCCACTCAAAGGAGCAAGACTCTGAATTATGTTCTGAGGATGCTGGGAATTAGCAACTAAAGTCAAGTCTTGTAGATTCACAGAGTTACTCTTTAAAGAAAAAATTAAGTGTTACATCATTTGATGAATGGAGATGTTTGGCTATAAAAAGAATACTGCAGGGAAGACACTGTAAATGCTCACAACCTTAATAAGAACAAACACAGATTCTTTAAAGCATTAGATCTGAAAAAAGATGAATTTTGTATTTTATTCAAATTGTTTGTGCATCTCTTTCATGCTTCCCACTTCACTTTTTTGCTCTGACCTACGTCTTGACTTTTCCAGGTAGTAAAAACCTTGCAAAATATCTCCAGTCCATAAAGTTATCTTTTTTTACTTGTCTTGGCCTACAAGTGTAGCCATGTGTGGCTATCAAACACTGCATTAAAAATAAATTTACATCTTGCATTTGTGTCTCCTTTCAGCCTCTAGCAACATCAAATTAGACTGGAGTATTAGGTTACACTTGCAAATCATTTGTTCACCAACTCTACAGCTAAGTTATCATTTATATTAGTAGAGTTGTGTATAATATTACTCACATGCTGTGCTAGCCTCTAGCATTTCTACAAAACTGGCTGAGAAATTAATGTAAGTGACTGAAACTCATCACCTTGCATTGAAGGGGCTGGTGTTAATCCAAGGGTGAATCATCTTAAGCCCTCTCCCCGGTGTGGCTGAAATGACTGTATGTTTGTTGGTGTTTAGGCATGATATTGCAGAAGCAATTTCTGAGAAATCTTCTGTGTGTGAAAATCTTGATGAGTTTAGGAAGAAAATTGTGAACAGCAATGAATAGGAAAGTTGAAGAAGAACCTAACTATTAAAACGTCAAAATGTCTTTGGAAAGATTCTCCCCCTCTCCTTCACTAGGGAAGAAGAAATAAGGGTTCCAAAACTAAAGATTTTTAAATACTATCAAAGGTTTTAATTTGATGGATGGGTCTCATATTAAATTTCAAAAATGCATTTTCTTTTCATTTTCCACTTCAGTAGCTCCTTCAACCAGTAATCTTCAACCAAATTATAATGTGATCTCTGGGAGTCTGTTTTTTTGAAAACTACTTGTACTCTGAACGTTTTGTAGAACATGTTAATAAAAACAAACCAAGACCTTTGCCTGTAAAACTAATTTTACACCTAATATTTGCTGTGAATCAAGGGAGAATAAAGTCTAGGTTTCATACTGCTGGAGATCAGCTTCTCTAGATAGAAAAGGGTAAAATATAGGATATCTTCAAATGGGAAGAGAATGAGGAAAACCTTATCACTGAAGGCCCAAAAGCCTGGGATCACCACTGAAAAAATTCACCATGTGCACTGTCAAACTGAAGTTTATTGTATCAATTCTTTTGTCCTACGTTTCTATTCTTCATTAACTCACACTTTTGTTTTGTGTGTAGGAACCACAATATCTTCTGTGTACTCACACTGTATAAAATACTGATTATCAGATATCCTTTATGTCTGTGTGCCTGACACAATTATTATGGTTAATGTGCATCAAGGCAGCTAAAGCGCTTCGAGGCACTGAGAACACTGATAACAGTAAATAGTGTTAATTTATGAGCTGTTCTCTCTGCTTAATATAAAGGGGGGAATGCTTTTAAACCAGTGTTCTACAAGCTGAAAACTAATCTCCTTGTATGAGATGTCAGATGAGGTAATATACAGCCAAGGAAAGCATCATTTAAAAGCAGAATCAGTAGTTTGAAAGTCTGATAAAAATCTTTAAGCAGATAGTTCACTGGAAGTAGTTTTCCTAATCAGAAAGGAATGTTGTATTAAATCATCATATTTTGAGACAGTTTCTGGAAGCATATGTGTTGCAGATTTTCTACTAATTTGGAAGGCAGTAAGCCTCTATGAATAGGAGAGCACACAAGCCACATCTGGGAATGCATAAGTAGTCCTGTGGATGCTTCCATGAACCATGAATGCTGGCATGAAGCCAGCATTAGGATGGAGTTTAGGTGTTAGATCTAAAAATGATTCAGCACATATGGCCACACAACCAGTATTCTTTAAAGATTACACTTTATCAACTACATATACCAGTGTTGCAAACCTATAACTTTGGCCAGAATTCTGCTTCTTTTGTCTCCTGAGCATGGAAGATGAATACAAAAAATCATGAACAGTTGCTATTCCTGCTCTTATAGCAGGAAAAGAAATGAAGGTGGTGGATGAAAAAGAGAGACTATTTCTCTTAAAAGCACTTCTATATAGGAAATACATCTATGATTTCATAGTAATGATATGTAGATGGCTGTATTATCATGTCACCAGAAAAAGAAACATTGTTTAGGCCCTTAATTGAGCTTTCAGTGTCATAAATTATCTGTATTTCCATCCAATTTAAGCACTGTCTGACCCTCTGAGTTTCGGTGCATGTTTTAAAGAATGGCTGCAAGAATTTCAAACCACTGACACATTGTACTTTCCATTCACTTATATTCCAGCTTAGTCTCCAACTGCACATACTACAAAAAAACCCAGTGAACTTGCTGAGGATCTGTGCACGAAATAAGATTGAGAACAGCATTTGCAACTCTTCTCCACTGGCATAACCTGACCATAGTGTAGGCTAATTCAGGTTGTTAACCCATAGGATCATAAGAATGGCTTCAGTGGGCCAGATTAAAACTCCATCTAGCACAGTACCCAACAGAAGATGTTTGACAGGTAAAAAACAGAGTGAGCAGAATGCTACCCTTCCCCCCCCCAACAGACTTCACTAATTTACAGCTGAGGGATTCCCCACACCAGAGGTGGTTCCTTCTGTATTTTATATTCCTCAGGATTTCTTTACAAAACTAAAAGTTTGACTCGTTTATATGTCCCCTGTATGAATACTGCTTCACGGTGAGCCTTGCCACCATGCCCAGAATCTTGCCAAGTTCTAACACGTCTTTATAGAGGCAGAGGGGGACTGTTACCTCATATGGTCTTCAGAACACAGTAATACAACAGCTGTACAAAGAAATATAAATTTTGTTGTTTGGTTCTCTGTTCCCTTGCAAGTAATTACTAATAGTGAATTGGTTTTCTTTTGATTGATACTAAGCTAAGATTTTTGCAGGACTACTATTTCTATTTGTGTCTTTTGCTAAAAGAATACAGTACGAATATTTTTACTTCTATGTAGAAGTATTACAAGCCCAAGATTTTACTACTGAGTGATGACATGGCTCAAACTCTGTCTTTTCATATGTAAGGAATACCCCACGTTCTCTGCCTAACAATTGACAGTAACCTACACTGATTTTATCAAACATTCTTTCACAAAGCCATGAAATAGACTTTGTAAACTTCATTTGCAATTCTCTATATTTGGCCCTTGTTTTAATTTCTTTCTATAATAGTATCACTGACAGATGGTCGCTTCATTATTCCTCCCTTTTTTTGAGAAGACTAACTGGTGATCTCCATTTACTGTGAAAAGTGACCATTTACCCTTATTTTATGTTTAATTTTCTTCAGTTACTTATCCAATACAAATATTGTTTCCTTATTTTCTGCCAGTTTCTTAAACAACTTTTGATGAAGACTCTCCTTGAAAGTCTCTTAAAAATCCAGCTATTATTACATTATCTGTAAACACTTCTTTTGACTCTCTCTGAAACCCCATAATTTGGCTTCCCTTTGCATTGGCTGTTTTGATTCTGCCCATCTGTTTACTAGTTCTAGACTTGATCCTACTTCCTGCTAATATGAATAGCACGAATGCCAAATTCCTTTATCTGTTCCCTGGATATTTGCTGAAATAATTTTTTTTAGATGTGAGGGAAAAAATCATCTTACAAACTAGCAGAATAGTGTTGCTCTGATTTTGCTCCCTGAATAGATCACCATGGAACCCTGCAGGTCCCTCACTGTCAGCCTTCATGAGCTCTACAGCCAAAGAAGAAATAAAATATCTAAGGAAGCAACAGGAACAATACCACCCTTTCCCACAAGTTCCTTGTTGGTCAGCTGAGGCACACTATATAAATTGTTGGAGCAATTTGGCTAATTTTCAAGAAAGAGCATTGGAGGATGCACAGGTGGGCTGTCATGTAGGTTCTCCATGCTGTGCAATGGAGAACCACGAGCAAACAGTAAAAGTATCTCAAAGCAGAATAACTGAACTCAAAATACATCTTGGTCTAAACCTCAGTTCTACTCACAGAACTACTTTTATGGGTTGGGATAGATGCTCATGCAGGGGATTCCTATAACAGCCACTATTTACTCACAGTAAATTTAAATGGAGTCATTAAGTTCTTTTAAGTAACGAGGCAGGTAAAATAAAATCAGTCCTCACCCTAGAGACTGGCACATAAGAACAAATGTGGGCAGAGATGTTTGATTGCATGTGTTTGCCCACCAATTAAAGAAACAGCAAGAAACTCAAGAAAAACTTATGAAGAAAACAACAAAGTAGTGCTGAACACAAAAGGATGTTTTGTGATCCTGGGATTTCAGATTTAGCAGTTTCTGCTCTCACTGGTGTGGCTATCCAAAGAGATGTACTAACACAAGTGAGGAGGAAAGGGGGACACAAAAGACTGGTTTTCTTCCCATTAATTTTGTATTGGAAAAATGCCTGGAGAAGCTGAAGGAATGATACTGAGAAACAGCAAACAAGACTGGACTTGTCCAAACAAAAATACATGGACTGGAGGGCAGATATGCAGAACTGGAGGGGAAAAAAACCGCAAAATGTCCAACTTCTGTATCTGGCACAACCCTAGAAATGAATAGTAAAACATAGCATATTTGTCCACATGCCACTAATTCTAAAAAGAAGTAGTCAATGTGGATTTCAGAGAGGGAAGTTATATCTCACAAGGCTACTACCTCAAACATCGCTAGTCAGCAAGTAAATAAGAGTAAATTGATTGACAGAGATGGGGTGCAGGAAGTCCATTTTATGATTACCAGAAGCAGGGAAAAGATACTAGAAGAAACATTCCTAACCATTTACTCCTGGTTGTTGTCAGAGGGAGCTCACTGGACGTTTGCTCTGAGCCAGTGGATGCACTTCTATCTCACCCTTTTCTCACATAATTTATTGAAGCTGAACAGTTCTGAGGCTTCCAACCCTCAGCTAGATCTGGTTATGATTGGCAAAAGACTGAAAAATTTATGAAGGGGAGTGAACAAAAGGCAACAAGTGAGACACACAGCAGGAATACACGAGCCTTCTTTCTTCACATTCCTAAATGATTCCAGCAAAAGCTTCTGCTGAAGACTTGGCCACGGTTTCTATCTTGAACCATTTAGAATGTAAAAGGACATTTTTCATTGTCTTCAAACATATTTGGATTTAATGATAAAAATCCCATTGAAAGCATTTTTGTCTTTTAGCTGTATGTTCTGGTTCCTGTGATAAAGTGAAAATTAAAGATCCCAAACCTACACAATTCCAATGTCTTTACTGATACATCAATATTTACATTTCCCTATTTTAAGTATGCAAGGGAAGACAAGGATCTTAATTAGGGTCATCAAGTATTTTGGCTTATAAAATGTATTATCTTAGCTGATTTCATATAGATTTTTGCTAGTTTCACATGCTTTTTAGAAGTGCTTATATTACCAAAATCCATTGGTATTGCAAAGCAAGGAATTGACCCTATCCTACATTCAAGTGCACTCCGATTTAACAAGGCAGAATTACATACTAGGATGTATGCAAACACAGACTTTTACACATGCATACTATGAAACTCATAACTATTGCCTCATTACATTAAGAAGTTAAGTTTCAAAGTTGAATCACATCAAAACTTTGGAAAAAAAATTTCCCGTACTGAACTCTGCAGTTTGAACATATTTCCTAGTAAAAATGTTGCTGTTTTGAGTTGAAAAGGATGATTTACAAAATAAATAGGACCATCTGTAAATAAGGGCATTGAAGTACCAATTACATATGAAAACAAATATCTTGTAGCATCGTGTGCAGAACACACTTCATTTAGAGAGATCCGTAACAACATTTAGATGGAAGTACAGTCAGTGTCCTAAAAGTAACTGGGTCTGGGTAAGAAGTCACAGGGAAAACCTCTGTGGCACAGGAAGTCCTTTCGCTTTTCAGAACATCATCCATCATGCTGGGGAAACGGCAGGAAAGTAACCTACTACTACTTAATAGGCTTCTGCATAGCAAGTTGCTTTGAAGCAGCAGCTGCCCACAGTAAATTTCGTTGACCCTTAGAGCCTTTCTCCAAGTTTTCCAACTGTTTTGTCTCCTGAGTTACAACTCAGTGTTAGGTCCAAGTCACCAGCACCTGACAAAACTTAGAAGCTCCAACAATGTGAGAATGTAAAGCTTTCAGGGATGTTGTCTTTTCCATACAACACCAGCAGAGAGACCTGATGCCATTACATTTAGTAATAGAGAAAGTTTTCTCCCTCTGAAGCAGGGGTTGATTTAGAGGATGGCATCACACAACATGTATGTGCACTATTACAGCATGTAAGGCAAATAAAATGTTAGATTCCTGGCACAGTAATTAGCACTCTGTCATGATAGCAGCACTACATCTTATCCATTAAACCTTAAACATGTAACAAATCTGCTGTTTTCACCAAAGTGGTGAAAATAAATATTAACATGCAATTAAAGAGAATGGCAGGATAGAACGCCCTAACACCTAAATTAATTCAGCCTTATATTAGTTATTTACTCAAGACCTGCTAATCAAATGCACTCCTGCGTTTTTTGTTCCAATGCGGGTGAACTCAGTGCCAGCAAATTACTTGCTCTGCTTCACTTCCTCCTTAAACCATTCCTTCTCACCGGAGTTTGTGAAACTGAAGACATTATACCACTCCTTCAAACAAATCCTGTCATTGTCCCCTCCTGTCCTTGTTGACATCAGGTGTCACCTTTCTTCTTGCCTCTCCTTATCTGTTTTCTTTGGAGCCCTCCTCCTCTCATTTTTCCCAGTGCTGCTTTTATGTCCCCTTCCTGTCTTCCCATCCCAGTATCCATCTGCTATGGGTTCCATGCATGCCATAATACTCCTATATTTAAGAACATGCCTTTCACAGTGCCACAGCCCATCCTTCTAGAATGAATAAACTACAACAAAATGAGAGATTAAAGATTTCTAAGAAGGTCCACTTCTTTTCTATAAATTTTGCAAATCAGGATATTAATCATTTTTCCCATTTTCTTGAACCTCTGAATTCTCATTAGCTTTTCAAATGGACTAGTTAGAGAATAAAAGTTTCATTTAGCTTCAACAGTGGTAAGTAATCTAGCCTGATATAAACGCTTGGCATGCTTATGTTAGTGTTGGAGCTACAGCTGCACTGTTAATGTTCAAGGTTAGGTTGTGTTAAACACCAAAAATAGAAACATGAAATAGTATGGCAAGATTACCACTTGTCCTTTACACTTGCACATATTAAATGGAATGTAAATATCCTCTTGGTTCCTCGCATGAATAAAACATGGTAGGGATCACATAATGGTAGAAAGAATATTCATTCCAAGTTCATCTGTCCCCAAATCACAAGTTGGTGGGGTAGCAGAAGAATATTTGCCTTTCTTGGAAATTTGCCTAGGTGGTTAGAAAATGAATATAAAATAAGATTAAATTGCTACCAGTACAGAGTAGACACAAACCTGACCTAAAAAGACAAAGCCACAGTCAAGCTTTGAGCTATGGATCCTTAAATTTCTTTTCTCATCAAAGGATCATAAAGAGAATTCTTAAGGAAAATAATTGAAGAACGGTCTCCATCTGGAAAAAGAGAGAATTTATGAACTCAGATTAGATGGCTTCCCAGAATGAAACAATCCTAATTTGGAAAATAAAGATTACCTTTGGAAATCAATTTTGAAATTGCATTCAAAGGGGCGAAGTGCTATTGAGTAGATCATGCCGTTGTTGGCAAGTGCAATTTGAGCAAAAAAAGCAAGTTTAGTTTTAAATGACAATACTAAGAGACTGAATACCATTCAATCAAATCTCTGGCTCCTTCAGTTAAGACACTTCAGAAAAATCATAAGCGGAAACTAGACAGGCACTGGCAAGTAAAAACACATTTTATATTATTCTCTGTTTTGTAACTTGGATTCCAGCTTTAAAGTTGAAAATATTACCACCCATATTTTGTTGAAATCCTCTCTGTTATTTTTTTTCTTTATCTTTTTAAATAAGTCTAGCATTCAGAGTGAAATGAGATGAATCTGACATATGGAGATTCTAGGGACAGAACAAATCCAAGCCCTCCAGTATTACTTAAATTTAGTGCAATATGGGAACGTCAGGAATTACAACTGCTTCTAATCAAGCTGCAAACAGCATTTTGAGGACTAGTCTGAGAAGCAGATCTTGCTTTTAGCTGGCAGAAAGAAGTTAATTCCCTTTTGGTGAGGATCAAAGAATAGTATAAGAGCCTACAATGCTTGGCTAACATCATTTTGTCACAGCAGCTCTAAAAACTATCATAACATAAATAATAAACTATGTTATTATAAATCTTTGAGCCAGTGTGATATCTTTAGTTCCATACACTACTCTAGTCCTTCTGGTTTTCTGGCCAGGGTAATTTTAATTGACTCCTCTGATGCAAGTCTGGAGTGAATTCACACAAATCTTCCTTCTTGCTCCAGGCATGATGGTGACAACAAGGGAGGAACGCAAAGCCGTGAGTAAAATAATTTCTTCAGCGGCAAATGCTGTATCAATGCTTAAAAGTAAACAAACAAAACTCCAACTTAAGTGCACCGACAATTCCTCCTCTCGCATCAGCCATGCCATTAAGTGGATACTGTAACCACAACTTTTTTCCAGGATACCAGTAGAAAAAAGCCATAGAAAGGCTCTCTGCAAAGGCCATTTCAGTACTGCCAGATAGCAGCCAAATACTCCACAACAAGTTGCAAGACCTCTTTGCCCAATAAAAATGAAAGGTCCTGAGATATAAAAATTGTATAGTGAAGGCTGTAAACAGATTTGAAATTAGTCTTTTAACTGATGGGGCCAATTAATTTTGCTAGTATGAACCTATTTTTGATGGCATCAAATAAAAATACATGTAGCTAAATAAACATATTTCTGAAGAGCTCTTCTGCAGCAATTTTTACATGGATAATGCAATTGAGACCCATCGATTTCCCAACAGTTTTAGGATGTGGACAAAATGGCATCTTTTTTTGATACCCAGACTTACTTTTTAACTTTGTTTTTTATTCAGTAAAGTAAGGTAAAAGGGTATCTATTTCATGCCCATCTGTAAATTTTTTTTCAATTAGGGAAATCAATCTAATATAAAATAATGATCGCTGCTGGTTTCTGAAGAATAGAAAGATACCAAAGCCATTTGCAACTGTGTGCAGAAAAAGTTTTTCTTTTCTTATTTCTTGTTTTCAATTATAATTTCAAGCTATATGTGATGTTTAATATAAAACGTCAAGTTCCACTAAAGAAGACAGAACATTCAAGGCCAATGGTTTGTGCATTTTATATCACTTACATAAATCGATCATTTCTTTTAGAGAAGGTTTAAAATTAATATTTGAAAACAAACAACTCCTCCCGTCCTCCCCCCCGATGAATTAGCCTCAACATTCTAAAGAATACACTGCAAGCAACAATCAGTTAAATATATGGAAGAGAAATTAACATTACTGACATATGATATTTTATAAAACTATGTATTAAAGAAGATTTTAAAACTTGGACATAAAATCTTTATAAGATAATTATTTGCATGCACTGCTTCAGAAAATCAATGTTTAAACAGAAATAAAATAAAAATTATGGCAGTATAGCATAAATAAGTGGAGGTTGAAGTATCAGATACAATAAAACAGTTAATTTAGGAGAGTTGAAAATAGGAACCTGTGCAAACGGCCCACAGTTTTCAATACAGGAGTCCCACTGGCCTCCATCTAAAATGACCAAATGCAATTCAGCATAATTTAGAAACAAGATAAAATTACGCATAACCTACTTTCCAATAACAGCCTTACAACTCTGAAGTGAGAGAGTGCTCAAAGGCTCCACCTTAATCTTTCAGGTTTTTTTAAGGGAAGTGACATTCCTAAATTCCACATCAGGCTGACAGTAAACTCCTGAATTGTCCCCAGAGACTCCTCCTATATCTGTTATTATGCCCTTCTGGTTACAGTCTTAGTCCTGTCACACAAAGTTTACTGCAGCTCCCCTTCACGATAAACTAAGCTTATTTTTATGTCATATTTTCATGTCCTGCATGCAATTTAATTTCTCATACTGTTACCAATTAAAAAGAGCAACCTAGTCACTCTTTAGAGTAAGACTTGACCACAAAGTACCTAAAGAAGACATACAAATGTATCAGGATGATCAAACATGAAAGTATGTGCCGGAAAAGGGGTTCAGATAAAAACTCAATTTAAAAAATGAAAAAAGTATCTAAAAATTTCCTTAAAAATTTCAAATTTCATACATACTTAGGTGCATTGAATTGTCAGAATGTCAAAATCTACATAAAAAGAAAGAGCTCTATTTAGAAACTAAGAAACTGCCTTAAGAAATAAAGCTTTCTTACAAAAAAAGAGTAAAGAAGATGTAGAGAGTTCCCAACCCACTATACACAGAAGCTGAACCACAGAAAAATCAAAGTGGAAGAAAAGGAAGAATCTTTTATTTCCCCACCATTTGCATGTGAATAAAGAGAATTGATAACAATGATATGGCACTAATTGTAAAGTTCTACGAGGAGAGGAGAGAAAAAACAATAAATATGACACTTAGTAGGAGTTAGGGTCACAAAAAGAAAAAAAGCGAAAATAGAAAGTTGCAGAGTAAACATCTGCAAGTAGTGCTACTGTTGAGAGAAAAGGGAGAAGCAAATGCTCACGTAGGCCATTACCATGCAGCCTGAAACTTAAAGCAACACAATTGGCACAGGATTTTTCTTGCAAGATCAAAAGGAAGCAGCAATGCCATCTGCTGTTTGCTTTGAAAAATTGTTAGAGCAGATGTTCCCATGTGTAGACTCTCCATCCCTTCTACTAAGAAACCACTTGAAAAATAACCATGAAATAACATGGGGAAAACATCTGCATGAAATACAGAAGACCACCAGTAGCGAAGCACAGGAAAGCCAAGAGAGGAGGAGAGAAAGCGCTGGAGCAATTCAAGCACGTCTAAGACTAGGTCAGAGACAGGCACCCCGTTGTGTGGCATAACCTCCATATGTATACATATGTATAACCACTCACTGGTTGTCTTTTCCTTTCGTTACTCAGCAGGAGGAAGCCAGATTTCTCACCCATTGGACCTGTGTCAGGCAAGGCACTCTGTGTGTATAGTAAAGCTGACCACCACAAAGAATGTGCTAAAGAACCTGTATGGCGAGGCACAAGAATGACTTACTCCTTCCTTTCCACAGGCTTATATCCCACCTAGCACAATGAAAACACAGTAGTGTATTTCCCATTATGGGTAGAGAAAATACGTGCTTTCCACATTTCCAAAACTGCTTTTATTTCAAAACTGTGAAATCTTCATCAATTTATACTAAATCTTCTGTGTATTCTGACAAATCTTTCAACAAGTACAGTACAATCAGTCACCAAGATGTTATAGTACCATCCAATTGCTATAGGAGACAAACAGAAAGGAGACACAAGATGCACTGAATGTTGTACGTGTATCCTAGGAGTCTTAAAAGGAGCACATTTACCAGTCCTACAACATTGCTAGAGATGAATGCAAAACATATTACCAGCAATGAGACTAGCTTAAAAGTATATATAATATCAAAAGATATTCTAGATAGTTGAGAAATTGGACACTTCGCTTGCATGAATTTTAAAAAATGTTCATGGCAGAACATTTACAAAGGACTGATTGATTTGTATAGTATGTGATTTTAGTGAAGAAATTATACACTATGACAAGGTTCTGCATAAATCAAGAGAGTGGATGACAAGCATCATTTTAAAAAGCCTGAAGAAACAAACTACATAAAAAAGTGAATTTTTTATTTCAGTAGCGACACCAAGGAAACAGTTCATTTCTCTTGACCTTATGACCTCACATTTTAGAAGCTTACTAAGAAAATTAACTCAAATAGCACTACATAGATATTCTATGTACAGGCATATAACTTTCCATTTCAAGTTGCCCTTGAAATTGTGCTGTGTAATTTCTTTGTGGGCAGAAGCTTGTAAAGGAAAGTGAGTTTTGTTAGAACAGCACGTTTTTCAAATTTCTTCTTGGTCTCATCTCATAATGTGCTTGCCAATGTATGTATGCATAGATGTGTTTCTTTCCTGGAACTGTGGAGGACCAGGGTAGATATTAACATTTTTTGACCTACCATCTGTTCACTATAATTTTAGGGAAGGGATAACAATTTGTTATCTTTGTTATTAGCAGACTGCTGAGTCATGATCTGTACACTATAATAATTTATTCCTGACTGACATAGAATGATTGAAGACTTTCTACGACTGACAAACTGGTAGATTTCAACTTTTGGAGTAGATAAATGTTAGGGCTTGGATGGAAATGCAGCTTGCACAGAGACACTTCTAGAAAGAACCCATAGAAGTTTACTGAAGATTTTCAGAGATAAGAACTCTTCCTGCTGGTCTGCTTCTTACTGTGCACCAGTGATGGATCCCTTAAGTTATTGCAATGAGAGTGTAGATAAATAACTTGGTTAAACAAGCAAACGGGATTTCCTTTCATTTTTTATTTTGAAATTGCAGCCACCAGGATTGCTTGATTTGACCATCAAGACAGTCAGTCATTTAGCTATTCTTCTGCTTGAAGAGGGGTGGGAAGCTCTGCTCATCTCAGACTGCAGACCTACGAGCCTGTTTCAAGGCATGGTCGTTAAGATTCCAAGAATGCACTATTACATCCCTACAGCAAAGGCAAACACTGGATGTGACAAAATGCCACAAAGAGGATTGGGTTGGTTCTCTCTCCTCCCCCCTCCGCCCCCCCTGCCATGCTCCCATTCCCCCATCCGCAGATTGAAATCTTTCTAACATGTTCTGGGAGCCTTCTAGTGCAAATTAGTAAAAATCTTCCCTTTTGCTATCACACTTGATAAAATACCATGTACGGAAGGTAATACATATTATTCCAGGAAAGAGATAGATCCTAAAAAGAATGAAGGACCTGCATCCTGAATGCTTCCATTCCCAACAGAGTAAACTGAGAAAAAAAGTTACATGAGAGATACTGGCACTTTACCACAGCCAGCCTAAATTAAACTATCTACAAGGGAAGAGCACAAAATTACAGAGAGTTGCAAAGAATGAACTAGGCAGAGCTAGATCAGATAAATGGAACGAGGGATGTAATGGGCTGAAGCTTATGAGATGAAACCTGTGCAAATTACCACAAATAAAAGAACAGGATCTGGGAAACTAAATTTTTTTAATACTTTATAAAACAGTCAATATAAAGTGCTCTAGTATGCAAGACCACAAGGGGAAAACAAGTCAGGCCTTAGACAGCAAGAAAGTAAAGAAGAGATGGAATGCTGCTGCATAATCTTTCAATACACTGTGATGTCAGAATCACAGTATGGCTAAGGATGAAGGGATCTCTGGAGACCATGTGGTCTAACCCACTGCTCAGGCAGGGCCACCTAGAGCTATTTGCCCAGGTCCACATCCTCGTGATTTTAAATATCTCCAAGGAGGGAGACTCCACAATGTCTCTGCACAATCTGTCTGGGCAACCTGTACTGCCAGTAAAGAAGTGGGGAAAAAGTGTTTCCTGATGATCAGAGAGAACCTCCCATGGGCACTGCCTCTGGTGCTGTCACTGACCACCAGCAAAAAGAGATTGACATTGTTTTCTTTGCATTCCCCCTCTCTCCCTTCAGGTATTTGTACATATTGACGAGATCCTCCCAGGCTTTCTCTTCTCCACACTAAACGATCCCAGCTCTCAGCCGTTCCTCACAAGAAAGATGATCCAGTCCCTTCATCAACTAGGTCCCCCTTTGTTGGACTCTGCATTATGTTCATCTCTCTCTTGTACTGGGGAGTCCAGAACTGGACCCAACACTCCAACTGCGGCCTCATCAGTGTTGAAAACAGGGCAAAAATCACCTCCCTTGACATGCTGGCAAAACTCCTCCCGATGCAGCCCATGATACCATTAGCCTTCTGATGGAAATGATCCACCTAGGAAATGCCTTAGATTTGTTCTATCTTCTTCCATCAGTGTACATTAACCATTCTCAGAAGGACTTAATGCACTAAATATTGTAGATATATTCCAAACTTCTCAGGCACTTTAACCCACCTATTCAGACTTCTAATTGGGTCATTTCAGTGGACTGCAATCCTTACACATACTGTTCTTTTTTTAACCTCTTGAAGTGATTGAGCAATGACTGACTGAAGCAAGACTGGGTAGCAAATGTGAATATGTCAGGATTACCTCTTTTTTACCACTTCGCTTTAACTAAAAATGTGTTGTTTGGAAGAATTAGCTGAGATTTCTCCACTAAATGATGTTCCATGAGATTTCTATGGGCTGAATTATCTTTAGAACCTCATAATATCATGAAGTTATTAAGAAAAACATAAGCTTTTTGTATTTTAAAAAATATTTTTTCCAACTTAGCAATTTGTAGTTTGTGCCCTAATGCTTCTATCTGCTTTGTAAACAACTGAGAAGTGGTACTACAACTACATTAGCATTGTCAGCTATCTTGTTCAATATGAAAACATGACGTAGTTCAGAACTCAGAGACACTTGAATCTGCATTTGAACTTTGCAGAAGAAAATACACTCATTTTTCAGATAGGGATAATACAAAAGGGACTGGGAAGTCTGGAAATTAATCTGGCCCACCTATGTTTCAGATGACTGCTGTCTGTGAGTTTCTCAAAGACCAGACACATAAGTGAGCTGTCATTCAAATTACCATAGAAGGCAGAGCAATGTGTGCATACATGTATCAAACCAACACAATAAAATAAAGGTGTGTATATATATAGTGACCTATCACACAAACATTTCTTCTTTCTGCCAATGCCTTTTGGTATCTTTCTCACTTCTTTTCCAGTTTGCTCTTTCTCTCTTTTCTTTTTATTTTGCTCCCAAACTAGTGACTCAAAAGAAAAATTAATCAGAATTACAGCAGGTCATAATAAACATTTGTGAGAAAGCAAGAATTTCCTATTTATATATCCAGAGCCTGGTCCTCTGATAACTCAAAATACAAGCTCCTTTCTTAATTTTATTTGAAAGTTGTGTCATCACTCATAGATCAGAAATTAGTGGATTGATTATAGGCAGCAAGACCCAGCAGTATACTTAGAAGGTAAGGATACTCAACAACAGCTTCTACTAATATCCTTTGAGACACCAAACACACACAAAAGTACTGTATCTGCCATCTAAATGAATGAGTTTCAGTGATTAAAAAGTATTCTGTCAAATTTTGCCAATCTGTGTTTCCTGAAACTAGAAATTTTACATGAGAAAAACCAAATCTTCAAATTATCTGCAAGTTTAATGCTTAAATGTTATATTTTACTAGGAAATTATGAGTAAGACAGAACCTAAACAAATGCACATAATAATTTTTTGTTTTCTATAATTTTATTTAGACTTTCAGACAATAAAAAAGTGCAGCATTATTTCTGTGAACAACCACAGCTGAACAGTATTTTGTCTTGTATTACCAGTTGGTTACATACACCTGCGCATTATACAATCTCTAAATAAAACAATATTAAGGTTACAACAGCTTTTTCTGACACATTCATACAACTGTGTGTCTTACTGTAATTAAACACATCATGACATATTAAACATACATATTAAACATGTCATAAACATATCATAGGTTTGCTTCAGGTGGGTATAAGAGATTTAAAAAAACCAACGCTTTGTTCCATAAGATATTCTTATTGAGAAAATATCTCAAAAAGACAACACTTTTTTTCAAGGGATTAGAGCTGCATAAAACTACTGCCATTATCTTATCACTGATTGCCTCTATCCTGTAGGAATGAAAAGTATCTCTCTGCAAAGGATTCTAGAAATTACACACGTATGTGTTATCAGGAGGAGCAGAATAACTGATTTCCAAATATTTGTTGTCTGTGTGACAGTCCCTAAGTACAAGCAAAAATGTTGCTTCTTCAAACTGCAAAGAAAGAAAACAATAAACCAGTTTTATGGGGGAAATTTATGAAGTGAGATATACATATTAAAAAACATAATTTGGCATGCACCTAGTATTTTTATCGCTTCAACTTTATATTTTCCACTTTCGATTCAAAACTTCAGACAGGTCCAGGAATGACCATTTTCCAGGAGGGATCATCTTTTCCTTCCATTCACCTGGGGATCTACTAAGGCATAATGATAACTTACGTGTTTTACAAGCTAGAAGCATCACTGAAAATGGAACGCAAGTTGATTCCGATTCAGAAAAATTTTGTTGATATGCACAGTTTTCGTAAAATATTCCATCTCCACACCCCTATTTTCTGTAAGAAAACTATTATATAGGCTCAGTTCTTCCCCTGAGTCATTAATCTTAGAGGCCTCAGCTGGGAATTTCACACTGTGAAGCAGCTGTCAATGCTTAGAAGGAAATGTGAGCAGCCAGAATGAACACTAGAGCTGCTGCCTGCTTGTTGCTGCCATCGCGCGAAAACACTCGTCAGATCTACAACATCAGAAATGCACATTTAGAGCCCTCTAAAGTGATTTAAACAGCTGCTAGATTTAGAGACCTTTCTACTCGTAAATATTCAATATTTTCAGTTTAAAGGCTTTTTCAAATGAAAATGTCCCAAATTGTAGAAATTTGAAGGAAAAAATTAATGCTAATTCTTTTCTTTCTTGTAATACTTTGCTATGTCAATCAGAAAAGACATTTCTTTAACTTCTCTGAAAATACAGAAAAAATCAATAACAAATCAAAAAATGTTATCTAATTGTTTTTAAGGAGAATTCTTATTTTTCTGCATTACTTTTTACCTTCACTAACTTATAAATCAAAAGAAAGAAGAGCAGCTGTTTAGAAGCTCTGGTTTGTATCTTTATAGTAGACCAACTTGCATGTACAGTAAGATGTGCGAGGGGTGTTGACTGTTCTTATGATCTCAGACCCAGGCCGCACGTTTCCATGCAATATTTTACCAGGAAATTCACCATACATTGGGCTCTGAAACACAGTATCATAAATTCACTTCCAATTAAATTGGCCACATATTGCCTGTGTTGTTCCTTATCCTTGGAGGCTGCCAAAGGAGGTAGAGAATACTGGACTATACCCAGGACTTTAAATTCATGAGAATTTATGTTTGTGAAACAGCATGCTCCTTGGGCCTATAAGCAAGAGATAGACAAGGAAGCAGAATTAGAAGCCAGCATACTGTTAGCAGCTGATGAATGTGTCTAGCTTTGTAAAGAGTCACATCTGGTATTATAACTCTTTGCCTCTCCAAGTTTGGTAACTGAATAACATATAGTCTTCTTAAGAATTTTGATTGAAAAAAAGAAGTTTGATGCATGAACCTTTTGAAAACATGCTTCGTACAGGAATTGCTAGCTTAGGAGCTGAGTCAGAGATTCAATGATAAGTATGATGACATTTGGTAAGCAAGATACTTCCTTTTCTTGACACTTTCCAAGACAAAGACTGTCCTGGAAATAACTAAGGTGTTATTAGCTTTTCCCTATTTTCCTCTTGCTGTCTGCTTCTGAAGGTGTTTTGTAGTTGTGGCTGGTAGTAAGAAGCTTAGCAAAATAAGGATAGAAATGAGGATTTAAAAGAAGGAATCAGATGCCACCGGCTAATACTGACATGGAAGTTAAGAATCTAAAAAGAGAATGGTTTGAAAATAACTTTACTGATGTAGCAAAGCCAATTATCTTCAAATGATTATCTGCAAGTCAATCAGCTACAAATTCACAGAGGCATTATTTCCTAATTTTACAAGAAAATGAAGTAATGATTAATTTGTTATTCTAGGGACTGTGAGGACTCCAATCTAAGAAGTGCTGCAATGTTTTCACAAAACAGCTTTTGCATTTTCTGAAATAAGTGACTCACCCACAGATATAACTTTACCATGATATATGAAGTAGTATCATAAGACACTGAACGCTGTCTTGTTTTTAGAAGACAGGAAAAGATAGTCTTCTAATGACCTCAGAAGAGGAAAGGTAATCTTGCCTTGGAACAATGGCTGTATTCTTCCCTTTACTCTCTTCATACCTGTTTTATAAGTTTTGGTCCTACCTTAAACTGTCAGTCAAAGGAGATGAAGAAAAAAAGAAGAGAAATTTTGAAATCGAATGCATTTTCATGAAATACAGCATTTCCCTTCTAGCTCTCAGAAAAGGTGACAACTTCTGTCTAAGATGCAATTTATATGCCAAAGTTTGAAGCAAAAACATCTGCATAGAAAATTCCTGCTGAAACAAAGAAACTAATAATTTTCTCAGAGCAGAAAAAATGTATTCACTTGTCCAAAACTCTCAACATTAGCTTTATTTCTATGCACAAAAAAACGCCATTAACAAAATATTTGGAATGCTATCAGAGTTTAACTTTGAATTCAAGTCTTTTCTAATACTCGTAAATATAAGTGGGGATAACACCCATACAGTTGAAAGTTTCACGTTGAAAAAGCTTTTACAGCTGTATGCTTTCAAAAGAGATTTTATGTAGGGAATTTACTTGGAGAGTCTTTCCATGTGAACAACAGTGTGCCTGCTGAACACATTCAGAATGCGAGTCTGCAGCCAGAACCACCAAACTCAAGACTACCGCAAATGATTCTGGTCCGTATAATAATTCTGTCTTCCTTTATGAGTGTTCGCAAAGTTGATTTTCTCTACTGCCATTGTATGGCTCTGCAGAAGTGCATAAAAGCCAGTGTGGAGGACAAAGTCTGAAAGAAGGCTTACAAACTATGATGAATCTTTGACAATGAGACCAAGATTAAAAAAAATTAATTTCCTAGCATGCCAATTATAATATTTTTTAAAACTTAAAACATACTGTGATATCACACGTAATGTTACAAGCTGAAATAAATGTTATACATAAATATTGAAAACACACACACACAAGTCCAGACAAAATCATTGAAATAAAACATTTTATCATATCAAACACCCATATTTTTGAAATTAATTCGGAAAAGTGTTGGATTAATATCTATTCTTATTATTGAGAAGTTATCAAAATAAGCTGCTCCCACAAAACTTTTTTATTGCACCAAAATTGCATTTTTATCTTTTATAAAGAAATCTGTTCCATTAAAAATATTTTAACCAGTCTAGAAACAAATGAGTTCATGTAATCTGCTGGAATGTGTTACAGAGCCTACAGAGGGTTTGAACAATTAGTTTCTGTGGCTGGGAATCCCTGGCTCTTCAATTAGTGCCTGAGAGTTGTGGAGATTTCTTTCCACTCTTTAAAATCCAGGAGAATGATGAGGATGTTGGTCCGTCACATACCTCCAAGAACCCAAGAATGACTGAGTTACATACTGAAAGCACACAGGCATAAACCATAGCGAGGAAATGCGTGCAAAGGCTGCCCCAAAAGGTATCCTGCGTCGAGATTAAGGTGGAACAGGGCCATTCCAAACCTATGTGGTTGCTTTCTCTAAAGGAGAAATACTAGATTTCTAAATCTAATCAACATGCAGCATAAGTAGTGTTAGCAGCCACATATTCCCTGTTCACTCTGTAAATACTGAGGCATAGAAGAGAAGCCAGCTTAATTAAATGCTTCCATAAAAAAAGAGTAACATTTACTGCTCTTTCTGCAGCCTGTCTGCGGAATACCTTAAATATCTTTAAGTCTGAAGTTTGTTTGGTCTTTAAACATACTTGCCCAAAAATACTGCTAAATACTATAATTGGCCTTGGGCTCAACACCTTTCATCTGTGCAGCACCTGAAGCTCCTGTGTCATTCTGATAGAGCTCAGGCATTAACACACTGTTGCCTTTACACTTTAGTTGGTTTGGAAGTAACTTATTCCACCAGAGGTGAATTCCATTAGTGTAAGTTGGTCCTAGGACACAGGATGTGAGGACTGACATCAGCAAGGCCTGTGTACTTTTTTCCTTTGCGTGATTATTGTTATGCATACATGCTTGGTTTTTCATCTAGCTCTATAGCCGAATGTTTACTTGACCCAACAAGAGCAAGTTACAGAATATTTGCCTATACGTGAATATTTGGCAAGGCATATTTTTCTAAATAAGACATTGTTCTATTCTCACGA
Source organism: Callaeas wilsoni (assembly GCA_013398955.1). Taxonomy (NCBI): domain Eukaryota; kingdom Metazoa; phylum Chordata; class Aves; order Passeriformes; family Callaeidae; genus Callaeas; species Callaeas wilsoni. The sequence goes on from VWPU01008825.1 coordinate 180,343, forward strand.
TTCATATAAAAGATCTCATATTATTGTGGACATTTAAGAGTTATCCAGGAAAATACCTAACTACACAAAAATGTCTGCTTTAATTTATTGATTCATTTTGGACCATCATGGGAAACTTAGGGCCTAAAAATATCTTACCCATAGGCTTTATGTTCGCATTTCATATGTACTGGGAATGACTGACTGTACTAGAGGCCCATGGTACCTGTTGCTGAAGTTTCTGTACTCAATATTTTTCTTGGATTGGTCTTGCAGCCAACTGGTTGTAATTGACCCTCTACTGGGACAAGTTAGGATAAGAACATATGCCTTTCCTTAAAAAGAGAGAGAGAGAAAAAGAGAAGGAGTAAGGGAGAGAGAAAGAGAAATATCACCAGTATTTATTTTAAGTTGCCTTGATTTCCAGCTTTTCTGGCAAAATGTCAAGCTTCTGTCATAGTGCAGAACTCCAGCTAAAGCAGCTCCTGGAAAAAAAGACTACATGAGGAATTCTACCTAACTAAAATAAAAAATTTAAGAATGGAGCAGCAGAGTTATTTCTGCCCTGTAGGATAGACAGTCCACTTGACATTGCCATAAGATATCTGCATATGAAACGCCAGGCTGGCATCTCTCTTTAGGGCAGTCATTAGTCAATTTGTCATACTTCATGCAAACATAAATTACTAAATTATTACTACAAATGTGAAAACCTCCAATAGTCCTTTACCTCAGGCCAGCTATTTCTAGGCTAAACAAACTTGACACCAGGCTTCAGCAGCAATTGTAACAATTCCATGAGGAACTCAAGGGAATTATTGGCTGAACTGTATGAAAATATGCAAATTCTATCTAATTTTTAGTCTATGAAAAAGGAACTTTGCTTTTACCAAGCTTCTGCATGCAGAAAAACACATTAAAATCTAGTGTCACATTAAATACATTAAAGCTAGTGTCTTTGCATGAATCTTTCATGCAACACATTAAGCTTTGGTGTACGTAAAAGGAAACTATCATCATCTTTGACGATGAGCTCACATTCACGCTAGCTTCATTCTCATTTTTGGCATATAAAGCACCTCTGAAATCAACAGTCCATTCCTAATGGAACTCAGCATCCCCTTGCTCCTGTCCCAGTGCCCAAATACAAGCAAACCTTCTGGAAACCATCCTTTTCTTCTTTAGACATATGCAAAAGTTTTCTGTTTTGAAAACTGCCATGCATAAATCTCTTCCTACTAAAGAGATATCAATACTTCACATTTTCATACCCAAAGTTAGAAACTAAGCTGCATAACACTAGACTGATGAAGTCTAGTTCCTTTCATCTGTCAATCAGACAGGTGAAATTCCTTAATTAGTCATTGAAATGCTCCAACCTTTATCAAAAAAGACCACAGTGGGGAACACCTTACACAGCCATAGACTCCTGTGATATCTTTAATAAATACAAATATTTGGTGGCACTATTAGGCTTTGCTTCTGAAAGACAAATCAACAGTATCTCAGTATCTGTTAATGGTACATTAGGATACTGATGCAACATTTAACAGATAATTTAACCTCTCCCAGCAGTATCCACAATCCCAAAACAAAAGCCAAGCATTCCTGACTGTCAGTTCAACCTCAACAGCAGCTTTGTTTGAAAAAAGAGATGAGCCCTTCTCCAAGTCACTGATCAGAGCACTAAAACTAGCACAGTCCTTAGCTTAGACAGCATTCATAACAGTTAAATATAAACTACTGAAACTATAGTAATGTCATATAGAGGCTCAGTAGCTTATAATGGATTTACGAACAAAGAGCAGGTATATGTAACCTAATGTTTTCTAGCTGGGTGGAAATAGACATTCCTGCTTAGGTGGTAAAGGGCTGTTGAGCAGCTGCATGTCCCAAAAGGCAAAACAAGGAAAGGCCTTTTCTGCAAGGAAAAAGCAGTACTTGGGTTCCATGGACATGCTTCTCACCCTCCTGCAAACTGCTCAGCTCATGTCTCTCAGTCCTCCCACTCCTGTCCGGCCCTAGCTGCATTTCTGGGCCCATAGGAGCTGTAATGGACTTACAAGCTATGTAATTGCTGTGGGTGATTTCATCAGCAGCGGCCGCGCAGCCTCGGGCCAGGGGGAGGTAATATTAGACGACAACAGAGCATCTGTTCAGTTTTATTTTAACATACCAGCCAGTCATGGAAAAAACGTTTTTCCTAATTGTTGGTATGAACGCCAGGATGGCATTAATGTGGACAAAATGCCCGTGAGCTACAGTGCCACCCGTGACAGTGGGTATGGCTGGAGTCTGTGGAAGTACCCATAACAAAACTGGCCTCGGCTGTCTTGCAGTCCCAGCTCAGGTATTCACCCATTCACCATCAAAAGGAAATTGGCTCGTGACACACAAGTAGCTCTGCAGAGAAATTCCTGAACAGTTTATGGACACTCCTCCTTACAGAAGGAAAAAATATAGATCTCATACTACTTTTTACACTGTTGGCAGGTGAGGATAATCTGAAAAAAATTTAAATTGTGCAGAATGAGAAAATTTTTCTGTATGTCTCTGTTTCATTTTTTTCAGCAGAAACTCAACCTCTTCTATGGATTTAATGCCATAATTTGTTGCAGCCAAGATGTTTATAAAAGACATGTTATCAAAACTGGAATCATCAAGAAATTGTATCAGAAGACACTGTTTATGTACAAGTATAATTATGCCAGTCTTTTTTTTTTTCCCTTTTTTTCTTTCCCTCTTTTTGTTTCCTTTGCACTTTTTTTTTTTATTCCATCTCTTCGTGTGGGCAAAAGCTGACAGTTGCATGACAAGGAATGTTTCCCTTTATAAAAGCCTACTTCCTCTCTGTGTAGTTTTAGTCTAATTGAAATGTTTCCTATTAAGCTCAATCAAGGCTGCAATTATCTAATTACTCACTTCTGCTTTTCCAGTCAAAAAATGTACAACCAAGCATATTAGAGGGCTGCATACATGTTTATTATTGTTTTTATATGTCCCTGTTTAGGTTTAAGAAGCAATCAAATATTTTACAGTACTTTTGTACTGCCCCTAAGTCTGTTTGCTACAATTTTCTACTACAGCAGGTCACAAAACCACTTCTATGCCTCCTACCAATTCCACAGTAGGTAGATGGTAATTTCAGAATCAAGTTACAAACTCATTTCATACCAATGGGCTTTGCATAAATAAGTTTGTAAAGAAGAAATGATCCAAGGGAACTTTTAGGTCTTCTAAAATGCACCACACTTGCATCAAAACTCAGGTGAAAATGGATTTTACGAGGCCTCCAAAAACCCCACATCTTCTACACCTAGACATTTTCTTTAGAGGGATCCTTGAAATCAAGAGTATCAATGATGCAGGTGGTCTATATTCTTCAAATGAGATATGAAATGAACTTGTTGCCATAAAACTTCATGGAGTCATCAATGACGAGGTTTTTTTACTAAAGTACAACAGAAGTTATGCTACATAAATGTACACCATGCCAGTCTTGGTTGGCTACCAAGTTCTTGCTCTATACATAGACTGCTATAATTTTGTTATTTCTCTGAAAAAATACTTCTTATTGATAAATTATCTTTTTAAAACTATGAACGTTTTTAATGCATGATACTTTGTTTTAGAATTCCTAAAGACCTTCTTCCTCTTAAAGGCATGAACAGAATTGTATTAAAATGTCTTCACACAATCTTTAGACCATGCAATACTTAATGATTGGAATTTATTTTACTGATTATCTTTTCGAAACTGACTTGTGGCTTTGGACACAACAGTTTCTATGCTCATAACCTAACACACCATACAGTAATAGCTACATTTTCAAAATGGTGCTGAGCAACCATCCATTGAAACCTAGACCTTTTTCCCTACCCCACTTTAAGAACACAAAATCGATGTCATTTTTCATTGGCACTTGAATTGCACAGTTTGGACCATGAACATTTAAAGGTCCATTTGAAGTCTAGAAAGTTCTTCCCATGTCCAAGGTAATCTAGTTTTCTAGCTGAGCCTTCTCAGAGTGGTTCTTCCAACATGATTTTAGCTATAAAACACAGCATTCCTTCAGTAGCTTCACGCTGGTTGGTTTTCATACAGAAACCTCTGTTCTGTGATACAGATAATAGCAGAAACACAGCCACAGAAAACTTCTGACCTATGTTGCAGAAATACCACAGCTTTGACTCTTCACATAATGTTTCCTGCAATGCATGGCAAAGATGACTGAAAAATTCCCTTTGATTTCATGTGGTCCATAAACAAAAGGCTGTTTTTTTATAACTCTTACCAGTGTGAGAAGAGAAGGACAGGACATACCAGCTAAACACTTGCTGCTTCCCCCAAACAGTGCCTAGAAGGGCACAAGACCCACTCATACTCTCACCTTCCCATCAGTACTGGGGAGACGCTGTGCTCATGTGTAAGAGAACAGCAGGGTTCTGTGTGGCAGGGAAACCTCAGCCTTCCTGCAGGGATTCTCTCTCGGGCTGCAGAACATAAGCCAATTCAAGCCCACTCACCCTTCCCTCCCAGCCAGGCCACAGACAGATTTTACCTATCAAAGACAACTTGTTGCTTCTTTTAAGTTTCAAGTTACTTTATCAATAAAGACAGCTTCAAATTCATGGGAGTATTTAACCATTTTAAATAGGAAGAAGCAAAAAGCACAAAATATTAAACATTTCATGAAGACAAAATTACTTATCAGTCAGAGTGTAAGAATTAATGTTGCAGAACATGATTCTAGAATTACAATTGCATTATTCCCTGTGCATGAGACATGCTACATGTACATGGTTTTAAAGCACACACACGCAGTGAGTCTGGAAACACTTAGCAGTGACAGCCTGTACTGGTGTGTAGGAAACATCTTTAATTTCTAGACCCAAGACATCTGGGACAAAAGTAGAACTAAATTGTGTTCATCACATGGCTGCCCTTTATTAACTTGCAGACTATAATACTTTTGTGTCATCAAGTTTTGAACATATCCTGTTGTCTAGTTTCTAAAGTGAAAATGTTCATTCTTAGGAGAAAGGATAATATAACAGAATAAAAGAAGGAATTTCAGGCTTATGTTGTCATAGCTAGAATGTAAATGGATACTTATACAGTATTTCATAAATTCATGAAATGCACTGTTTTTCCCAACACCTGACTGTGATGTTGTTTCATGTACATTATCAACAAAAATACAGCTGTCTGGAGTTTCTGGAAGATATATGTACAGCACACACACTCACACCCCATATACATGAAGGAAATATCCATGTGAAAAATTGGAGAGGTATGTAATACCCATGGACTGCACCACCTGCCCACTAATCCAGCTCCCTGGGAGCTACCCTAACATTCCAAACTACTGAACAGCTTCAAACAGTTGCCACCGAAAGAAAAAAATAAGAAAAAGGAAAGAAAAATAAGGAAAACAGCCCTAAACCTCCAAACATGACAGTGAAATCCTTCTCCTTTTCATTTTCTCTTACATCTCTACAAAATGTTTCCCTAAATTAAACCATGAACCACCTCCATTCTGAACAAGATAAACAATTCCAATTTTAACTGAATTTTGAACTTCTACCGGTAGAAGTGAGACACCAAAATCCAGCCCTTTTCCTGATGGAGTTTAACATTAGAATGGTATTGAATAAAAAGATTTCTTCTAATAACTGCAGCTATGATGAACGGTTCCAATTTTAAAAAGCATTGAAAGAGTCAGAATTCCCAACATCCCAATGCAATGACTGTTATATCCTTAAGAATGAGCACAAAGAAATATTCAAGCAGCACAGAGATTTTAATTCCAATTTAAAATCCCCCAACCTTACTATGATATTAAAATATAACTTTCAGGGCAAAATTGCTGTAATTACAGCAAAAATGTGATCCGTGTAGTTATTTATATTACAAGAGAAAGACATCCTTAATATCTGTATCTTTATTCGGGCTTGTCAATGATAGAAAGCTTCTCGTTGCCACCAATGATAATCCAGATGGCACAGAACATGGTAAAATACAGAAAATTTCCTAGAGGATTTTGAATAGTGATGCATAAAAATGTTTAATCTCATAGAGCACTCTATGGCATTACTGTAGTTCCCTGTACAAATAAGTAAGTCTGCAGAGCAGGTACACCTCAGCTTTAATAAGCTGTGGTCCATATATTAGATGTTTTCCATCAGAAATTTTTACAGTGGTGTTCACTATCTCATGTCTACACAATAATATCAAATCCTGTAAACGGGTCATAGATGTAACACGATGACAAGAAGAGTGGTGCTGAATGCAAGTTTTAACATAAATAAGCTAGATGTTCCAGCAGAGAAGTCATCAGCCAAGAATTCTGGTATGGAAGACTATTTTCTGAATTGTTCATTCTTCTGTCAATAAGCTATTTGGATGATTTAAAACATGTTCTACATTTTTGAAGTATAAACTAACCCAAATACTCTTGACTCTTGATTTGAGCCCAATACAGCTGCTACAATGCTAAGAACATTTTTTTCACTGCTAGGGTTGTCAAACACTGGACTAGGCTGCCCAGATCAGCTGTGGAATCTTGAGCTTTAGAGAATGGTAACTCAACTGGATATGGCCTGAGCAGTCTTATCTGACTTTGACCTGCTTTAAGCTGGACCAGATCACCTCCTTATTACTAGAATAATACAGTCATGTAAGTGCTAGTTGTATTAGCAATAGTATTAACAACAGAGTCTGCAAGATGAAAAGCTCCACATGATATGTACACTAAACAATATAAAGCATACCAAAATTTTGTATGAATACGGACACCAAGTAGAACGTTGAATTTTTTGATTACACCTCTGTTTAGATTTCCTTGGTCTTATAAATAGAGATCTGCCATGACTATGAGACAGATACTATTGAGATGGAAATTCCATCTCATTAAACAGTTTAAATGATACATTTGAATGAGGATAAATTTTTAATTTAAAAAGTTTAATTCAACTGTAGTGATTACTTGGATATGCAGAACAAAACTGACTCCTTTTACAAAGATAAAGCTTCAAAAAATACAGAGGATTTAAAAATTGTATGGACTAGGTTTTAAAACAAGTTAAGGTGCAATACAAACAAGTTAAACAAGTTAAGCAATACAAATCCAGAAAGAAAATGCAAATAAAAGGAAATTACAGCTCTGTAGTCTATTTGGATTAAAATTATGTAAATGCCAAATAATTAATAAAATAATTGATTAAGATTTCTATTTTCATGACATAAGTTAATAAACAGAGAATCTTAACAGTTAATACCAATAGCAGTAGGAAAACAAAGTATAAACCATAACATTTAACCTAAAAAAGTTCTTCATACTGCTGAGGATAGATGCAATGGAAATAAATGAAAGACTTATTAAAAATAGGTACTACTTATTAATTTTTCCTGAGGCCAATAAAATTTGAAATGTAGAAACGTTAAGAGTGGAGAGGGAAAGGACTAGGAGAATTAAAATCCTTAAAATCTTTAAATCATTGCAAAGTCAATAAGGCCAATGGGGATTGAGAACATCATGAAAGTCCCAACTGTACACATAAAATAAAAGAATGGATAAAACATATGCAAAACATGAACATTTTTATATTAAAAAGAACAGTGTTTCAACTATTATAGCTCTGTCTGATTAGCGAACTGATATAAGAATACTGAAGGCTGGAAAGCATGATCTGTACCATTTACCTCACTGATTCTCAAGAAAAACATGATGTAAGGATCCTGATGGTAGGTGGTCTTTGAAGAGAATATGTTGATTTCACATAACACTGGCTCAATTTAAAGTGTATGTGGAAATAGACAACACACATCCAGAGCACAAACCACATGATATTACCTTTGTACACAGATATGTAACAGTGCAAATTCCTCCAAATTAAAGGTTAAACTGCTCCCAGAGGAAGAGCAGTCTAGCCAGCCCCACAGCAATGTAATCACGTTACAGACCCCAGAGGAAGTTAGAAGCCATTGGGACAATCGCCTTTGGACTCCACTGTAGAGCAAGACACTGCTGCCAGTAGCCGATTTTCCACAAGTGAGAATCTGTGTTTAAAAACAGTTCTAATCCATTTTGCAGCAAGCACCACAGCCTAAACACTAAGATGAAGCTGGAAACAGTCAAAGTCTAGCTGCCTTATTCATGTGGAACAGTTTCCCATGTTCTCACTAATAAAAATTCAGCCAGTGTAGTTTTCCTTTTGTCACTTCACAGAGGATATACTCTCCTATACCTGCTATTGTATCACTTTTTAGACTGTAGGATCTGGAAATTTATATATTTATTTTCTGATTGTTATTTCTTCCTCTTCTTTTTTTTTTTTTTTTTACTTTATCCCCCTTTGCAATTTTCCATTAAATGAACTTCAAATAGAGAAATTACTTGGCTCCCCCTGTGCTATTAGTTTCACAACTCCACCTTGCTTGTGTTTGTCTGCCTTCCTGAATTCCTGGCAACATAACATCCTACTCCAAACAGCACAGGTGAAGGATGAACCTCTACTGGTACATTTATTCTCTGCAACACAGAAGTAGGGGACCCATCTAGCATCCTGGAAGGCAGGGGATAAATCTCTTCAGGCTGGAGAGAATTCAAACCACATCTCTTTTTTGTGCTTGTGAATAGAAATTAAACCACAAAGAGGGCTGTTGTATCCCACTCTTTGAAGACATATTCTCAATTTGGATCCCAAAGGATGAAGTACTTACTCTGCAACTCTTAAAGATCCATCTCAACTGAAAAGTGGATCAAGATTCCCCCCCCCCGTCCCAGTGTACCAACTTTCCCTTCAGACACACTTAATTTTGTCCATTGGCTGCTCCAGTTGCTTAACTCCCAACTCCATGTTCTTATTATAATTTACAACTAAGTTTTAGCTACCGTCATTCTTAAATTGAGGGCAGCAGGTAGGTGTCCTGGATATCCCCCTGTCACGCTCTTTTTCTATCACCCCCTAATGTGATGCTGCAGACACCTAGAGCTGCCAATCCCTGGTTCCAGCCATAGTGCATGAGAACACTGTGAGGCTAATGGCACGATTTGCTAGCAGCTGTGCCTCGAAGTCAGCAGGAAACAGTATTTTGTGGCAACAGGGCCATGCAAAACAACCATAAGCAGCACATGGCTACTTTATTCTCTCTATTCCTGAATCTCACTCTGTTCCTGAGGTAAGTGTATGCTGTAGTTCAACTTCTGGCAGTCAAATAATTACAGAGAACTTCCAGTCTAGCCCTGGCAAGCTCCTTCCAAAGATCTAGAAACTCACTTCAAAAGAAACTGCCACAGAGTGTTTTCTCTAGTGGCTTTTCATTCAGTTTGGCATAGCAGTCATCTTTTCTGTCCAATCATTTCTCAGCTGAAAGCACATCCTTTTCTCAACTGCCAGCTAATTCATTTAGTTGAGACATGCAGCCAACATCACACTTTCCAACTTGCTTAAAACTCAGTCTTATAACACCTTCTCTCACATGAGGAATCATTACTGGGGTTCAATATAAAGTCATATTTTCTTTAGATTTAGTCTCAGCAAAAATATTTGTCTGCTAATGCAATAATTGCCAAAGCATATTAAAAGGGATGTGAAAAAGTAAACATACATATGAAGTAACTGATGATGTGAAGAAGCCTAATCATTAATTCCTTTTTTGGTCACTAAATACAGCATACCCTCAATATTAGACACTCTTATATAACTTAATCTAAATCTACTAAAAAGTTGTATTTATAATCGCCTTTCACAAAGGTGCTGAGGACATGTGTGCCTTTCACATTGGTGCAAAGGTGCCCAATCATGCCAGATGTTGAGAACTCTCAATTCCAGTTAATTTTAATGACAGCTCAAAGTATTCTGAATGTCCACCCCAGTTGCTAGTTATGACCTTGCAGTCACACTGGAATGTCTGAATCCTAGTAAAATTATGCAAAAAGACACACGCAGCACCAAATTAAAGCAGATAGGTTCACCCTATTTTCAATTCACTGTTAAAAATGTCTACGTTCCCACTCTCTCCATGAGTCTGATCCTTTTCTACCTGTTTTCCCTCTCTGTTTTATTCTACTGTAGTGACCAAGGAAAAAAACAGATGCAGTAGCTCATGCTAAAATACTGAAATGTCTTCCCATGTCATTCAAGCCTCACATTATTTCAGATGTCTGACTCTCTCTGCACAATACTGCGGACTGTGATCTAAGTTTTGAGAATATGCTGGTACCACACAGTAGCAGGTTTTTAGAGGATAAGGAAAGAATATTTCCTATTGATCCAATTTATCTGAAATGTAATAACTTTCTCACCTTCCCAGCAGGATTACAGAGACAGGGAGATTTGAATTCATACCAATATGAATTAGAAATCTAATATGAAAAGTAAAGTAACAGAATGTACAGTTTCTCACAAGTTACAGTTAATACATAGCAAATACAGGCTAAATACACTGTTTCCCAGAGATAAGTGAGGTTTTCACCTACATCTCTGTGAAAAGGGGGAATGCTGAAGCTTTTAGACTTCTTGCCTCTCCTACAGCTGGAAACAGTGATAGGAACTGTAAACTCAGTTTGGAGAAGGACAGACTGAGGACATCTGCCTCAAATTATGTTGGGAGCAACTGTGACATAGTACTCTTGTGCTTAAATAGATGAATTTCAGTGCACTGCCAAGATTATGATTTCTAGTCTGTCTCAGTCTCTACCTCTATTTCTTTTGGCTCTAAGCAAGGCAGAACAAGAGATGCTATATGACTCTCCTAGAGAAATAAAAAGGGCACAGACACAGAATCCAGTTATCTCAGTTCGACTAGTTAACATGCATCAGCTGAACCATGGAAACTGCCTTTGTACCCATGCTTAGCCCTAGGAAGAGAAGCTTGTTTGATTTGCAGGCCAAACTATTGACAGAAGGCTAAACTGTAAAGTAGTAATAAAATGTTCTTAGCATTGAGCTTTTGGAATCTGAGCTAGAATTAAAATTGAGGATCACTAAGCTCATCATTCTGCACATTGGTTTTAAGAAACCCATGGAGCAGTACCAAGGAATACACCACACTTATATTTGCTTCTCCCAAGAGTCTGATATGATATATCAAGAACTGAATGCGTACACAGTAAAGCGCTCCAAAATTACTCTGTAGTAAACAGAAGTCAACTTCCTGGTTTGGGTCCATCTTGCATGGATTTATTCCTGTGTTTATCTTTAAAAGAATGAGAGGCTTACCAGGGCTAATGGGGCTACTTAAGTGTGTAAGACACTCCAAAATCACTTGCCTAGTTTCCTTACACTGAGGAAGCCTTGAAACTATGTTGTTTATCACATGGGGTGGCATTTATCTCATCCACCACCTTAGGCAAAAAGTCAGGCAACTAGTCTAAGGAAACAATTTCCCACTAAACCAGGACAGATAAAAGTTTCATGGGAGAACATTTGCCCCCACTTTAGATACCAATCTTAGGACAGTTTTGGACAAGATGCCTCTCACCGTGCACTTTAATACAGGAAGCTTAGATAACTAGCTTAGACTAGACACTGAATTTATGCATGGATAAAATTAAGGAAACCTCTAGAAACTCAAACCATGTGTGAAAACTTCAAAATGTAGAATTGGCCACTGAATGTAAAATTATATTAACTTCATCAAGAGAGCCAGATAAAGAGCAATAGAATTAAAGCAAACCGAACCACCAAAACCATTCATTGTTGATGCTTTGGTTTTATTTTCTATTTTTTAAAACTGAGTACATTTGAAATCAGTACTTCATTAGCAAGAATCATACATACATATATACAAATCTACCACATGTATATTCTTTTTTTAATGTATACTTTTAGTTCTTGTGATAACTACATACCAATACCGTTCTGCTGCTGTAGGAACATTCATCCCCAAAGAAGTCTGACTAACGCAAAATAATTTTACATATAAAATTTCTCAGGACTCTGCTCTCCCTGTGAAAACCTTGGAAGGCAAGGAGAAATCATGATTGTTTTTCCACCTATTGTTTTTTGTCATTCATCAAAACTGAACGTTACTTCTTTAGTGACAATTCAAATACTGTGGATTAAATACAAATATGACCTCCAAAATAAAAATCTGGAAAAGAGGATAACTCTATTTTAATCTGATGTTTTTGAAGTAAACATTTATTTGAGAAATTTCTTAGGAATTGAAGCATATTGAACAGCAAGAAAACTGACTTTTATGCAGAACATTTTCTAAATCAGAGTATTTTCTTTCAGATTTGGCAGAAAAATTTTGAGAGTAATGACTTTTTAATTTTTCTCCTTACCTTTTCTTGATGTCCAATTTTTTTTACCAGGTCTGAAGGAAAGAAGCAAGAGAGAAACACAAGGTATCCCCACACAAATTTGTATACTGAAACCAGAAAGGTGGTGGTGAGGGCATACTTTTAAAGGTCTATATGTACCCTACTCTTCTCAGTTCTATTAAAAAAATTTCCTAGCAAATTCCAATGACAGCATAGCAGATGGGACTTTCTCAAGCACAACTCACATGCACACCTCTCCATTTATTATTACCCTATGTATATAGAAATGTGCATAAGGCAATCAAATATTTATTTGCTCGTGATGCTTTAAGAACAGTTAGATGATAAAATATACCAAAACACATAGCACATTACCCAAAACTCACTGCATCAAGTAGTATCATTAATAAGGTATTACTAGGATTTTAACTTAATCCTTTCAGAAAGAGGTAGATCATTAGAATGAAGATAATTTTTCAAGTCCTTGAGTACTAAGTGACTCTCATGCTTTTAAGTTAACAGCATCAGACAATGACCTAGTTTCACAGCCCAGTCAGCTTTGTCAAGCTCCTGACACACTGAAGAGCTGGACTTCTCCACAGTATTCAAGTATTTACATTTTGAAAGAGATGTAAGTAATAACTTCTTTCTCAGATTTATCACCTCAGTGCTTTAGGTGTGAGTAGGAACACAACTGCAGACATTAAAAGACTTCTGCTTTACAAGAAAGAGGAACAAAAAAAACCCCAGAAGAATATAATATTTTTTAAAAGTTAATATGAACTAACTTTTCAAGTCAAGATTGAAGTGCACTCTAAAAAAAAAAATTGCAAAAACTAAGAGAAACAATTCAATTCACTTATACTGATAAGTATACTACTACTTAAACTGCCAGCATTTCACTCTTTTCCAGTATGGAGAATACCCAAAAAATGAGAATTGCAGGAGCCCACTGCTTCCTTGCTTACACTCACACCCAAGGGACCTCATCAGTGAAGACAAAATCGTCTGCCTTTTCTCAATAATTTGCATAATTCTGCTGTATTTGTATTTACTACAAACTAAGAATCTTTCTGCTTGCTAGGGAGCAGGTGGATGTAGATTCACACATTGCTGGCTACAGGGTGGGTCAGATTTTGTACTATTTTTGTTTTATACTGTAGCCTTATTCCATTCCTCTGGATACGTCGATACTACAGTAATATTATTTGAAATTAACGTGAAAACGACACCTTAAGTATTTTATTTCCTTATGTGTAAGTATAGGTGAAGTACTGTTACATAGTTAAAATTAAAACCATACTGGGCATGTGAACTTCAGCGGTAGACTTGAGCCTGCTGCGACGTGATAAATGAAGGAACTGTAAATCTCTGCCTGTCTTTGGTTGGCATCCAACTGGAAATTGATCTCCCATCATTTTTCTTTAAAGCCTGGGTGTAACTCCAGAATCCTGGCCAACATTTCCTTTCTCAATAAAATAGGATCAACGCACCTAAAGATGCGAGAGAGCTACAACTGAATTTATGGCAGATGCCACATTTGCCTACTCACAGCATCACCAATAATGACGAATGCTACTTTGTAAAAGACTCCTCAGTACTGAAAAATAGTATATAAAACCATTTTTAATATGCATGTATATATAAAATCAATTTTGAACCTAGGCAGTTTTGTTTTGGTGGCTCCCTTAGCATATAAGCAGTAAAAGTTATAGGGATGTTTTATATTCCCAGTTCCTCACAGAAATGGATTGGGAAAGCTGTTTCCAATACTTTGCCAGTCTACATTTTAATAGGGAAAAATAACTGCTGATTATTATGAAACAATGAGCCACATTTCAAGTAATCCAGCCAATCAGTAGAAAGGATTTGAGGCCTTCTGGTTTATATTTGTGTGCAAACAGCTGTATTTCATTTTTTAGCCTCTTTGTTTTCCAAAGCTTTTTAACTTTTTGTCAGATAAAATCCCTGTTGTCATGGTGGCCAAGACACCAGCAAAATTAGGGTTGGAGGAAGGGTGAGAGTTATAGGGGAATGGAAAGCCCCCTGGTTGAAGTCTGTAGAAAAAAACACCTCCGAAAAATAAAATGAATGTGTAGAATAAGAACAGTGCATGTCTAGGTAAAATATTGACTCCAGAATACATTATTTGGAATTTTAAATACTGGTTATTGTTGTGATCTCAAATCACATTGATAACTGCCTGCTAAAAAGTAGTATAAAAAAATATCACACAAACTTGACATCATAAAATTCCTAACTTCCTAATTTTTCTAACAACTTATAACTTCCTTGGGAAAGTGTTTGGATTTATTTTAATAAAGCAGTTGGGGAAGAACTAACACTGGAAGAATTCCAGCTGCAGTACGTGCAGTTCTTAAAAATTAAAAATAATAAAATAATTTCATGACTTTGTAGCAGTTTATTGCCTCTTTTGAGATTTACTTTAAAATTTAATAAGTTTTTTGCACTATAAAAACCTGAGTAGAATTTCAGTAGGGTCAAAAAGTCTAAATCTAGCTGGCACTGCAAATTAAAATGAGCTTGGTATTCCCAGTTCAGACCTCTTGGGACAAAAGTTAATGTCACAGAACTACTGTATACAGAATATAAATCTGTGCTCCATATTCCAAGTACTCTATGCATTGAGCTTTCATGCTGTCTTGATCAAGCCTATACTTTAGTGTTATGGGAAGCTTTGATTAGGAAAGTCCCAAAAATAATTAAAAGACTCAACAGACAGCCTAAAAAAAGAATGCTAGGCAATGGCCAGAAGTCTGAGCAGAGAGGCAAAAGTCACAGGACAGTGCATGGATTCATCTGTGCTTTCAATCTCTTCAGAAAACAGCCACGTCAGAGACCGTGGAGAACATCCAAAAGAAAACCCCAGCATTTAAATTCAGCAGGCCAAATTCAAAGACTTGCTCAGAACTCTCTGACCTCCAGATACAGCCTTCTCATGGCAAACACAAAAAGCAGTTAAAGTAACCTTTTAAATCTTTTCTCCCTGATATGGCCCAAGTTGACCCTCAAATTCCATGGGATGTTTTGCTAGAAACAAATCAGAAATGCAAAACGTACTTCTTAAAAATTGTTTATGTTCTATGTAAAATTGATTTTTTTTCCCTTTAATACTAAAATTTGGTCCATCTGTTGAGAAAACAAAATATTCTAAATATATACAGAGAGTAGAACTGCTTCATTCCACTAGTTATATCCTGTGGTAGATGCATTTTCATCAGTATGTTTGTCTTGCAGACAAAATGAATATCAGATGGTGGTTCTGAAAAAGGGCAGACCTAACATAAGGTGATTAGTTTCAAAAACAGATTTTTATTCTTGATAAATTATTACCAAATACAATCATCTGTTGATTGAGGATATAAAACAGATTGGTCATACCATAACCCACAGGTTAAATGAAAAACGGAAATAATAAGTTTATTTAACATAGTCTTGCATTAAGTTCCTGAGCAGTGCAAATCTAAGGCAAATAATTAGATTTCCAATTTAAAGATATACATTTGTTAAATCAGACATTTCTTGAGGTCATCGATGCCTTTATTCGCTATTCTATCCACATTGTGTGCTATATATGCACACAGGCTTTTACAAATGTGTATAAATATATCATTTCAACTTGTAACCAATGATTCATATACTTTGTACAAGACTTATCAAATGGAAATGCCATTGGCATTTTATTCAATTAAAGTTGATAATCTATTGCATTTGTAGATTATTTGTGAAGAAAATATAAGAAAGATGCTCGTCTACAAAAATAAATTCTAGATGAGTACTATAGAGAAAATGAAAGTGTTTCAAACACCAGTAGGAGTCCTAGAAGCAAAGAATTTTGACTTACTAAAAGCAACTTATAACAATACTTGCCTAGCAGATATTATTGAAATCATGGCATAATTAAATATGAGCATTTGAGGAAGAAATTATGCTCCTCCAAAATTATCTTCTTTTATCTTAAATCAATTATAGCTGCACTGTGTTTAACATGAAGATTAAAAAAAACAGTGATCATAAGTTTACCCAACACTGACTTACAGTTAAGTAAAAATTCTGACATATTATCGTATTTTCATTGGATTCTATGACAGGTAGTTATCGAGGAAACATTCCCTACATAAAAGTTCTCATGACAATGATAAAGTTACAGCCATGAATATAAGCATTCCAAGTTTAGTAGTGACAAGCTTACAAAATGAATTCACAGAAATTTGCCATTCTTAGAGACAGTTCTGTGACAAGATTTTAAAAACAAAGCTACCTGCTGACTAGAAGTGTTTACCCTCTTTATATTCCATTACCTGGAATTCTCCCGCCAACCATAAAACTTATTTTGTTCTGTTTAAACTCCTAAAATGTATGCTAAATCAATAAAAAGCTATTAGTTTGCTTCTCTTTTAGTTATTGTGCAAAATTTTCACATGTAAGAAAAGTTTCGCCCTCACTTACGTGGCAGCTCCCAGCAGGAGGTTTATTCTTACAACATTCAACATTCATATTTGTACCATACTGGAGGAAAAAGTAGAGAATTTTGCATTCTTGAGTAGACAGAACTATTTAAAGTGAAGAAAAATCAACATCAGTAATTTTACTTTAACATAATTTTAAGATTTTCAAAGCTTTTATGAACACGTAAGTGGTTTTGGAGATTGCTTATGAATAGCGGCAATTGAATTTTACACTTCCCGTAAAGCACTTGAAAGTACCCAAGCACATAAAAGTTCCACTGACATGTAAATTACAATTTTGGGTTTGTTTGGGTCTTTTTTTTTCCCAATAGTCTGTAATTCTGAAGTAGGTATCAGAATTTTCCAAAATATGGCTACATATTTTAATTAGGCAATTACTGTATTTCAATTCAGTAATGAAACTTTTACTGTTTAGCAAAGAGTTTTGTTGCCTTTTTAAAAATTTGTGCTATTCAAATTATGATAATGGTATCTTGTTTTATTTTATTCAATGGTTTTGCATCTTCATTGCAGACTTTTTCCAGATGGGAATTAATGGGGATCGCTAAGAAGTTTATTGTGATTTCTAGCTAGTGGAATCTAAATATTTCTTGTACTGCATTTTGAGTATCTCTTGTTCATTCCAAATGCTATTACTCTGGATTTGATATAATTGACTCTTAAGCCCGAGACTCCTCTGAATACCATCATTTGGTTCACAAGGCATGAGGCTCACTGAAGTAAAGGGATCAGCAATCATCATTAGAACATTACTCATGTGGAGTTTAATTCTTCCCTCCCTATCAGACATCTGTATTTATTCTCCTGTTGTAGCCTTCTCCGCACCCCACTCCTGATTTTTTGCATGGAAGAGGCTCCATGGTTCCTGTCAAATGCACAGGGGATTGACTGGTCCACAGTCTCTGTGGTGAAGTGTAATTTTTTGTATTCTGCTGTAAGTAACATGCGGGAGAGCACCTACCTCTGATTATTATTGCTTTTGCCATCTTTTGCATTATGAAACAGCAACAGTAAAATTATAAAAACAAATTTGTATCAGACAGGAAAGGTGGAATAAACAGCATGAATGGGAAAATTCAAAAAGCATCTAAAGTCTTTCTCTTTTTCTCTCTCCATATTCATATGAGCCAATAAACCAAACTTCTACGATATCAATGACTGACGATTCATATCAGTCAAGCAGAAGCTCAGGGAGTATTTCTCAGCATTTACTATTGAGAAGAACAGAGTTCCTTCACTGAAACGGAGTCATCATCTTAGTTCAGTACCTTTTCAGGGGACCTGCAAATTAATATATGGACTAATTTTGTAATTTTCCTGTATCTTCTCTAACTATTTAACAATGCACTAAGGAATTACCATCTTCACATGGGCATCATTAAGAAGTTTAAATAAGGATACTCTGGGGTTTTCTATTCTTCCTCTCCACTCTCCCTCAAAAGCTTCCTAAATTTAGTTATGACTATGGCCTTATCCTAGCTGGTAATTTTCACAAAATATAAGTATCATTGCTGCAGAGACAAATTAACTATGCTTAGCAAATAAATCACTCGAACACAACATTACATAGCTCCTGAAGATCATAAAGTAGGTCTAGCATGGAGTTGTCACTAAGAAACAAAGATAAATTACATTTCCACTAACCAAATAACTTCCTATCAGTGGGCTCAGCTGTGACAACAGAAATGTTTGTCTTGTCTTTTTGTGCTCTAGGACTTAGAGCCAAAAGAATCCTCAGTGACCACTGTGGACGGTCCAACAAAGAAGCACACTCTCCAACTTTTCCACTTTGAATTTTTGGTTTTGTTTTTATTTTGTACACTCCAGACAGTATTTGTTTGATCTATCACCTTAAGTAAGGTGAACAACTGGCAAAGTCTGCACCTGCCTCACATCTCATAAAGTGAGATTATGCAGTGTGTTGGCTAAATATGTAGAGGTTTTTCTGCCAGGGATGAAAGTATGCAAGAATATCACTCCTCTATGATTGAAAAAGTACAAAAATAATGTGCAACTCTTTCTTCCTGTAGGTGATGTCAGTGAAACTCAGAACAAGTTTTTACTCTCTAGCATCAGCGGAGTGTGTTCACACCTCTCTGAAAAGATTTCTGTGAGTCTTCTAAGCATCTGACCAAATATTTTACAACTTTTCATGAAAAAGAAAATTACCAAAAGCACAGTCCATTTTCACGAAAATTTCCTCTTTAGCCCTCTGGGTTCCAAAGTGTACTGTTTTTTTTCCTTCCTGGCCCTAGGCCGATACAGAAAGTCTAAAGCACAGGTATCAACTAAGTAAATACAGGACAAGATTTACTTGTTTGTTTGTTTTGGGAGTTTGCACAATGAAAGAACCCATATGGGAAACTAAGAAAGAACCCTCAGATCCTGGCTGAGACAACTGCAGAGTGATAAACTGCAGGCAGAAAGAATGGACAGGGACTTCAGAACACAAGATTTAAAACCCCACCAAGTTCAGGCTTCCTCTTGGCATGCGGAAGTTAGCTGAGGGATGTGAAATAGTCTAGGGCTTCAGGGGAGTCTGAGAATAACCACCAGGGGAAGATCACACTCTCTTTTCACCTAAGGGCCTTTTACAGATTTAGGGAATTAGAGTTAGGGACTTGGATCAAAATCAGAGCTATTTTCTGCAGTTCATCATGTAATTTGAAAAAGTAAAAACACTCAAAAAATCTCCCAACCTTGCCTGATAAACAATTGTAAAAAAGTAGTAGAAAGAAAGGTGTCTCTATACCACATCATTCTGTTTGCGTGCAAAAAAAGTTTCAGAGTGTCAGAGAAGAGCAGCTGCTCTTTTCACTAACCAGCTCAAGACTTTTTCTATTGAAAGCTTTTTACATTCAGAAGGATGATGGGTTTTCAGAGCCAATGGATCAACCGCCTATTTCCTCTGACTCTAGTGAAAAGGCCGATTTTATCAAGGTTGAATGCATAAATAAAGATAGGAAATAGCCATTTACAGTAGCTTATCTTTATTCCTCTTTTGCTTGAAAATGAACATACAATTTTTGCTTTAATTATGTTTGAAAGAACTGGTCTTCACAACAACAAATCAACAGGAAGATGTCTTGGACAGCATGGTCAGGATATCCATAAATACACTGGGCAGCTTCAGTCAATATATGCCGTTTCTATCATTTGATATGTACATGGATTTATCACAACACTGATATTGGGTGCCACAAAGTTTTAACTACACAGTTAATTTCTCTTTTGAGTATTCATTTGTAACTTACGAGCAACAGCATCAACAACATACAACAGTACAACATAGGATGAAGACCTTGCACAAAAGCCTTTCTAAAGAATGAGCACTCTGTAGAGATGCTTTTCTAGAAACTTAATCCTTCAGAAAGAATAATTTCCAGACTCTGGAGATCATTTACCTTCCTCAAAAGCAAAAGAGATATCCTGGCAAATCCATTTATAATATTTTTAGAGCAAGTCTTTCAGTCTTTTGCTTTCAGCCTTTCCATAACTACACAGGAAAAGCATGGCACAACATATGCAATGGTTATGAGAAACAAAACAGGGTCACCCAGAGCCTGACAGCCAGTCAGTGTCAAGGAAGTGAGCACATGCCTGGTGAAACCCTGGCTCCAAGACAGTTACTCTGTAGATCTCTCTTCACTGAGATCAGCTACCTGCCTGCCTTTACCCATGCTGGACTTTTTAGCTCTGCTCCAAACTGTTTCTCCTCTTGTTGGGATAACAGGGCGGTGCTTTTTCTATCAAGTAACAACCCAGAGACCCTCACTGACACTGAAGATGAAATGGACTGGCTGTTGTACAATCAGAACACATTCATGTTTCCTATACAACTAACTTACATTGACTGAAATTATGATGCAGCTACCTTCATAACCTTGAGCTCTCAAACTAACATTTTCATGTGATACGTAGGAGGTGAGACTAAAATCTTGCTTTCTAAGAGCAGGATAATATGTAACTATTTATTGCAGAGTGATCTGAAAACAAAAAAGGCCATGAAAAAACTATTATTTTTTTGTTCCACGACTGATAAGCATTCACCACAAAAAGTGCAGCTTTTGTAGTCCTTGTTTTTTAGAGGTATTGACTTGCAGGACAGTAAGAGACAAATACAAAATTGCTGAGTGTGCTCAATGAGGAACCTGAGTAATGATGGATAGCACTATCTTTTCTAAATGGAAAAACATAAACAGAGAGGACAGGAAATGTTATTAAAGAAGCTTTTAAAAAAAATCAACAATTTAATACAAAGACAAGTTTTAAACTACTTCCAAAGATATGAGATACATTTAACAATTTCCTTTCCCATGCCCGTTTTTTAGACTACCATGAAAGAAAACACACTGCAATAAAAGAACTGATGCTGGAAATAAATATATCAGAAATTTCTTTATTTTACCAGCTGTTTCACTTTCATGTGCAAATTCAGTCACTTTTCAAAATTTACTAACATGTTCATTGTGTAACAGGAAAAAAAAAATTCCAGAGAGCCAGCAATACTAGAATAACTATACGAAAACTTCTGCTGTACAGAGAAAAACCCCAACATTTTATGCCTGCATTCTCCTTTAGGTAACCTCTAATGCCATTAAGATAGCTTGTGACAATCACCATGTTATCACTGATGTTGCTGTTATAGTAGCCCTGTAAAACACAATGACAGTTGTTGAAACAGAGACATGGTTAAATCCAGTTGAATTCACGGTTAGATAGGGGTCAGCATTAGGTTTCAAACTTCGCAGCAACAAAACCTGGGAAATATATGAAACTTCAGGGTGAGATGGCAGAGATGTGCTGACCTTGTAAAATATACTAAACCAGTGACAATTTGTGTATCAAACAATTTGTCTGCCAAATATTAACAATTATGTGATCCACCATGCTAGCTGACAAAACACCAAAGTGCAAGACAGCAGCCTTACACAATACCTTTCCCCCTCTTTTCCCACAGAACAGAAAGGTCATCTGGAAATATGTCTGAGGCTGAATTCTACCTGCACCCTTTGGTATTTGAAACCATTTGTCAAGAAAACTGGGATCAACGTAAAGCACAACAGTAGCTCCCCCACATGTTGAGTGGCCATGACATTTCAACCATGCAATTTTACAGCAGGCAACAAACAAGATTGGGAATTCAGGGTTAAAATCTCCAGTGAAATTTTGTCTTATAAAGTAATGAACATTGACCAAGAGAGTAAATCAAATGGATCTCCTAACAAACTGAAAACAGCTGTTTGGCTGAGTGTGTCTCTGATTTAAGTTTGGTAATTATTGCCCTACTGTGGCTCAAGGTTATTCTGTATTAGTGAAATAGGATATCATAGGAAAAGCATCCAACTTCTTAATTTACTGTAGCATCAGAAATTCCACTGTATAAAAATAAGCCGGAAATGTAACCATCTAAAAACTTACCTATAAACCTT
This sequence comes from Callaeas wilsoni, assembly GCA_013398955.1. Classification (NCBI taxonomy): domain Eukaryota; kingdom Metazoa; phylum Chordata; class Aves; order Passeriformes; family Callaeidae; genus Callaeas; species Callaeas wilsoni. Next base: position 202,518 of record VWPU01008825.1, read on the forward strand.
CTAAATGCCCATTTATTCATTCTTCTCATGCACAATTGCAAAAAAATTTATTACAATAAACTAGAATATAATGCCAAACAAATGATATGCCACCTTTAGTCACTCCAACTATGTTTTCACATAAATACACTGAAAAACAACTTTATAAACTTGGAGTCAGTGATAAAGCATCTTGGCTTAATAGCCCACTCCCTGGACTACTATGGTCTATGTTAGCATACAGAAAAATTGTTTACACGCTTACAAGAAGAAACTTTCTTTTAAGGTCTCCTCATGCTAATAGCACCACAAGATACAGAGCCACTAAATTTAATTTTTCAAAGTTTAAAAACTTGTTTAAGAAAGCATGGTAGACATTTGATTAATGAAAACCGAGTTCACTCAATTAATGCTTGATCCCCTCTTAAATCCAAACTACACTGTGGTTTTATTAGTTGCTTTTATCTAGGTTATTAGATGCCTTTATTACCTAAAAAACATGAATCAATTATCTATGTTAATAACGTAATTACTATGGTATTATTGATCTGCCTGTTGGACATCAAACAGCGTCAAAGTCCATGGAAGTATAAAAGTGGGTCTCCAGCCAATTAAAATGTCTAAAAAATGAAGGAAAACCCTGTGTGTTCTGTGAATAGCTTAGTAGGATTTCTGCTCTTGAAATTCAACAACAACAAAATTGTCTCTCCCTCAGACACAGACTGCAATTTTTCAGTCAGTAGCAACTACTGTACATTGCTAGACTGAATCTTCAATTCTAACACAAAAATATTTTAATGAACAATAACACAATCTTTGACAATTATCATAAATCCAAGTGCTTATTCTTGCTGAATCTTTCTTTCAAGACAACTAGGAGTCTTAAAATAAGATTATTCAGGTAATTTAAGTTCAGCTACAAGTAAACATTCAACTCAGTTCAGTGTATTATTAGAGAAATAATTTCATTTAGAGAGTGAATTATCATCGATTAATTGCAAACAGGCACTTCAAGAACAACCTTACTTTACCCAGCACACCATACTCTTCTTTTGGTTTCCTGCTTTTTTAGTTGAGATGTATACAAATTAAACCTTCGCCAAAATAAAATGTGCATATATATACTCTAAAATTGTGACAATTACTGATTATGTGCCACAGAAACAACATTTTGAAAATACCATTGTGCTAAAAATTTTTTTGTCAAAAAGATTGGACTCAAGTAGGAATAGTAGTAAAGTGAGTGTTCATTCATTTTAAAAAAGAGTGGGCTCTAGGCAAGTCTTTCTGCAAACATAACACAAAACAGGCAGACTTCAATCCGAAATCCCTTCTGCATATTCTTTGCCAAGGAGCAATTTCTATACTGACATTGTTTAAATAATCATAAAATAGAAGCCAATAAAGGCACTTTGGCTATGGGAAGGATCAAGACTTAGATCCAGTGAAAGACCCCCCAGCAGCATTGCTGAAGAAACCAACTGGAAGCAAGCGAAGTCCCCATTGTTTTGAATTAAGGGTCCCATAAGAGAAGAATTGAAAGAGAAAGAAATGGAAGGACACAATAATTGCAATTTATCTGCTGATCTCAAGATCCTTACCTTCACATGCTTACTACCAGCTGAAGTACAGCGAGCTCCACCCTTGCCCCTTAGAGAAGGATGGGAAGCAAATCACCTAAAACCAAGGTCTACCGACTTAGGCAGCTTCAGAGGTTTTCCCTGCACACTTTCAGGCACCCCTTAGAAGAATATTTCTAGCTGCCTCTCAGTCTGAATGCAGTCCAAAACCATCCAACTTTAGCAGTTTGGCTTTACTAGAAAATAGAGGGTAGGCCCAGAGAAATATTTGGGCACCTACAAGTCATTCTTCAGCACCAGCACCTGATGAAAACTTTCACATTACCTACCAATTTATGTATCATCTTATGCTTAAACACACTCTGCACCCTTGAATGACACCAAGTGCTGTCATAACTAAAGACAATTATCAATTTTGTGTTAATACAGTTTCCCTCTGGCACGTCACTTCCTAGAAATGTATCACAAATACTCCATTAAAATGAGGATGCAGATGGAAGAGGATCAAAATAGGTCACCTTAAGCAGACCGAGTTGGGCTTAGTCTGAATATAAGTGACAGAAGTATTTCACTGGCATTTAAATTCAATAAAGTTGATTTAATTTAACATATTGATTTCCGATAAAAATATAAAATAACTAGCAGAGGATTACAAGCTTCTAAAATAAGACATGGGACAACTTGATGCACACATTTCCAAGGAGCTCTGTTCAGGAGAGGCCTAACCCTGAAGGCAAATCTTTAAGCTTAATGTTCCAAAAGCTCCTTCTGTGCCCATCGGCATCTGCCTTTCACAGCTAATTTAATTCCTGTTTCAGCCTTTCCAGGTTTCAAAACTTAAGGAGAGCAACACACAAGCCACATGAGGGGCTCAATCCAATATGCAAACCTACAATATACTTGATGCACACAAACAAGTATCTTCTGGTACACAAGACAAAGATCTTGTGAAAACTTATCTGTGGGTGCTTGTTAAATGCCAGTAAAAATGTAGATATTTGTAGCGCTCAGCCTCAGTTACTTTTTTAATGGGAAACCTGAGAAACCTGGTTCTCACTTTTTTTTCTTTTTTTAATGGGAAACCTTAGAAATCTGGTTCAAATCTTAGGACTTAAATCTTTTCTCAATCCAGAACTGTTTCAACATCTTCTGCCTGACATAAGCAGGTACCGGCTAGCTTCAGTTTGAGGTTGCCTTTCAGCAGTAGTGCTGAACTGCGTCACTGTGCCGAAAGAAAAAAATGCACAGCATCAGAAATAGTCTATAAAAGATAAAGCATGCCTTTATTGTTTAAAATTTCAGACTGACCTAAAAGCACAGTGTGCTATGTTCTGGTGCAGAGGGCGTCAATTCAGGGTGTTTCACTTCCTGGGAAGCAATCTAGCCAGTTCTGGATCTGATCTCCACACATGAATACAGAAAAGTCTTCAGCATGATCATTCTACATTATAAGTAATATACAACACAAAATTCCACTGTGTTCATTCAGCATCTTCCAAGGGAATACACAGTCTTGAATATTCACTGAGACAGTTCTATAAGGTAACCATAAGGACTGGTGTAATATCAAATTAGCTACCGCTTCTGAAACATGACAAAATTGACCATTTCTCTGCAATGGTTGTCACAGAGCAGAGAATCTAATGCAGACTGTTTATTCACAGACAGTGGCTAGATCCTTCATCTTTTAACTCTGGCTTACATGATTTATGTAACAAGAACATCCTCACCAAACCCCAAAACATCTAAAAGCGCTTAAGCTATTGTTTCTCCTCAAAACATGTAATAAAGTAAAATGTTAGTCCTTTAAAACCTGCATTACATATTTTCCTTGTGACAACTAATTCTTATTTCCCTATTTCATGTAGGAGTCATTACTTAGTTCCATAGAATGCTTCTGTTTCCTCTGTCTCTAAAACACTCAGACGCCTAACAGAGAAAACAAGTCAGAGATACAGGAACCGTTATTTTAATCCTCAACAACATTCAGTTGACATTTCGTTTTGTTCTGTTTGCACGGTGTTTTTCATTTCAAGATCAATGATGTTTTCCTCTTAATTAAATTATGCTTTCACATGCTAACACACAAAATTAAAGATGAGCTCATCCACCACCAAAATGCCCCTGCAGTCAGAATGCAATTAGTCTTACAATATGTACTTTGAAATTTCAAATGACAAATTCTTAAACAGTGACTACAAGATCCAGCAATATATGACTTCTATTGGTTAATATTTTGTATGCATTACAAACTTCTTTCTTGTGCCATACTGAAGACAGACATGATAAAAATAGAGGATCATCTATAACAGTGAACAGAATCAAATATTTGATTTCTCTGCTATTTTGTTATTCACACTATGGAGTTCCCCCCTCTTCATAACACATCTGGAACTGTGTCCAGCACTACAATGTTTCCAAAGCTTATTTTTGTAATACGATCCAGAGATGAGGTAAGCTCTTTAAAACTCCTCAACTCCTCACCAGTCAGAGTTAGAAAGACCTGTTCTGAATCTCCGACATCTACAGAAAACAATTCAAAAGGGGCTATAATCTTGGGCTAATTTACTAAAAATCTTAATGCTGCTGTCAGTATCTCGGTATGTGGCTATCGGCAGTGACAGTAGGCAAGTGTCCTTATACATACTGCAAGTCACTGCCCAGCTGTACAGCAGCTGGCTCCAACTAAGCCCAGAACAGGTCAAGGGTGATGTGAATCCTCAAAGTACTGCTGGCTTGTTGTGTTTATCTTTGATGGCCAAAGAGTGCAAATGCCAAAAAAAGAAAACAAGCGCTTTCCTTAACCTTGGATTTCCTAAATGATTTAATGTCTTTGTATCCTATGAGAACCAGTTCAAAATGTGACACTTTTATCTGTAGACTGGCCACAGGATGTTACAATGCATGTAATAATAGAGTAGAAGCCATTAAGCAGGCAGATGTCAGTAGCCTACCTTGACAAGGACTTGCTTGGAATTATCCTCAAAGACATCTGCTGACCCAGCAGTCTCAATGGCTTTTCAAATAACATTCTACTGATAGGTACAAGACTTCTAATTCACAAAGCCAAAGGGTTGGGATTTAACCAATTTCCAGTCTTTTACATGCCAAAGAAATAGTTCTGTTCTAAAGGTGTCTAGCAACATAACGCTAGAGCAGAAACGACCAAAGGAACTATTACAGTGATTCAGCTGTGGAATGAGCTAGACTGCACCACAGCTCATAGTATTACATAAGACAGAAGAATTTCTTTAGGAAGACTTCCACGTTGATTACAATTTTATCCTTAGTATTCTCCAAGCAGATGAAAGTAAAACATGCACTGTACAAAAGCACACTATACACTCTACTATAGGAATCTAATGGTACAAATAGTCACACATGCCCACAAACCTTTTTACCATTATATGTCAAAGTAGGTACTTCTTATTGTATTTTGAATTCTCTACTCTGCTGAGTGACTTCATAAACTTCTGATAGTCTTGACATTTGAAAACTAAACCTCTTTTGATATAGTACTTGGAATATAAACATGGTATATGGGTATAGAATTAAACAACCTGCTAATTAATGAAAATATACAAGTTCAGGGAAGAAAACAGAGGTACTGGTGAGCTATAAAAGCAGGAACTTCAGCCAGTTCTGCTCAAAAGAACTTAACACTTGGCTACTGCTCTTGATTATTAGCATGGCTGTGCCACAAGATGAGGCTAGTCTCATCCTCTTGGGCTTTCCACTTCAGCACTCTTTTTCTGCACGCTCTTTTCCCTCCACCCATGTTCCCTCCAGCCTATCTACTTTCAGTTCAATTTTCATTTTTAAGTACTAATTCAGGTATTTTTTGAAAAGTCAGCAAGGCTATTTTCTGCTCTAAGAATAACTTTGGTAGCAAGAGAGGAAAAAAACACCAAAAAATTACATTTCTCATTGCATATGATGGTCCTAAAAACTCACCAGCAACCACCTTCTTGTTGTGACCTCAGAAACTCTGCACTCTTTGCTGCTTAAGAAGTTTTACCAGGGGACAGGTGGGTTCTCATCCCATCTAGCCCACAGCCTCATATTTAGAGGATAGGCTGTGGCTAATTTGGGTCTGAACCCTCTCAAACTGATCTCCAAGAGACCTTAGGCACACACCTAGTCCTCATGACTTCATCTGGACTACTCATACCAGTTTCTCACCAGTAGCAAAAAACTTCCACTGTTTGACTTTAAAAATAACATAAGCAGGAAATAAATAGGTTGCCACCAGCATTTCCTCAGACACATGGATCCAGCTGATCTCTGGTAATGATTTTGTGCTTTGCATCTTGAATAATGAATCCTGGTTTTGTGTTACTCTACTTACTAGTGTGGCTAGACACCTACATTTACTATGGATATAGGTGGTTTGATTTAATTGAGATGGAAACTTTAAGACTAGCTTACATAAAAAACTGTTCACATTTCAGAAATTCCCCCATGGGCATTTAAAATCCTTGGATTTAAAGCTCAGAAAATCAAAATATTCTTAATGCCAGGTAAGCACAATTAGTACAGATGATACAAAGTACCTCAGAGTTCTGTGATGTTCTTCAACCTCAAAAAAAAATTCAGATCAATTTCTTTTATACTGGTAGATGACTATATAAAATACATACACCTATGAAAACAAGGATATGGCACACATACATATTCACAAACAGCTCAGGAATGTTCATGCTGCCTTGGTTTGGACTCAGGTCTATTCAAAGACACATATATATAATAAAGCACTCAGAAATATTTTTTTTAAATCAAAATTTTTCACAATATAAGTTTTTACATGACCACTGAACTTCTATTTCAACAGAGTCATTCACATTACTGTAGGCTGTAATGACACTAGATAATGCTCATTCAAATAGTCTCACTGAAATCAGGTAGGGGCAGACTGACAAACAATTACCTCTAGATGAAAGCTACTCACATAAATAGCCCCAGAAAACTCAGCTGGACTAAGCAAGTCAACAATTTTGACAGTCTGGATCTACATAAACAACTACTAACACACTAACTTTAAGAGCAGCTCTGCTCTTACCATGCCTTTGCCTATTGTAAGTTTGACGTGATAGTTTTTTTTTCTTAAATCAACATCACAAGACCATTTATAGCTGAAGACAGCTGAGAATCCCAATTTATTAAAAAAAAAAAAGGTTAATGTTTTATTTTACCTTTTATTTTGCCTTTTAGGCAAAGAGAGCTTATAATTGCTACTCTCTCTAGTAATTTTTTTCCTATTTCATTATTCCATTTAAAGTACTTTAAGTAATTGACTGCAAAAGAAATTCGAAAATATTTTCCACATAATAATACTAGAATACCTGAATGTAATCCAGTGTAGTCTTAATAGACATTAATTGTCACAGATTGCTGTCTTCTAAATAACGTTTTAAAACATCTTGCTCTTTATATTTTAACATCTACATTTTGAGGTCCAGTTACAAGTGTTTACCATAGAAAACTAGGTCAAGCTGGTGTTTGACCTTTGACAGGAAGCTGCCCTCACTCCAGCTAGTCCCAACAAACTAGGCCCAAGACAATAAGCTGCTTTATAGCTATTAGGTAGGCCAGTGTGTTTCTCCAGGAAGACCTCAAGCTGAAAAGCCAACACACTTGACAACCACAGCCAAGGTACCAAGGGCCCAAGCACTAGACATTAGAAAACAAATGGAAAAGCACACATGGCTACATCTGGAATCCTAATGGGCCACCAATGGTTCCCAGCTAAAGGAAGAATTACCAATGTTATTTTATCATCCCTTGTGCTAACTTAGCTGTTTATGTACAGCAATAAATGATTTTTTAAAAACATATTTGGGTCATTATGTCATATACCACCAGCAAGTACGATTGTTTTATTGTGCTTGGAGTCAAAATACACTGCTATACCCAGATGTGAGGGAAGTTCAAAACCTCTAGTACTTCTGTATTCATTCCTGTTGGACAAATGGATTAAGTTTTTAAAAGGGAAACTGAGAATTTTTATGGCCTGTACTCCCCTCTCACTAGTAAAATTCGCACTGATATTTTCCTATAGAAGTTTGCCATGCCAATGATAACATTGAATATTACCTTAGTAAGCAACTCAAAATTTCAACCAACAGGAAATGCCACACATTTTATTGCCAAAACATCACCATTCTCTTCTTCCAAAGCCACAAGATGTTATATAAAAGAAATAATTTCCTTTTTTTTTTTTTTTAACCTGAGCCCCTCTTGAAATTCAAGGCAAAGTAATCATTGTGCTGTAGAATGGAACTAAAATACATAAATATTTATTAACAAACTTAATAAAGGAGGACTCTGCAGTTATGGCCCTGAATTTATATGTGCAAACCCAAGCTTTTCCAAAATCTACAACGAGAATATTGTGTTTCCATGTAATGAAACACGGGATTTGTGTAAAGACTCTTGCATAGTATTTCTAACCCTAGCACTATGGCATTTAAACTTTGAGATCAAAGCAGAAAAAAAAAGATAGATCCTCCAGAATTTGCTGCTTGAGAAAGATAGCAACAACTTAGTAAGCAAACAGCAAAAAGTATATTATTTTTACAAGACATTATAATAATTTAAATGAAGGGTTCAACATATTTTGGCAATACTATTCTAAAACTGACTGTATCCCAAAAGTTTAAATCAACATTTATCAACAAAGTATTTCTCAACTTAGCATTTCACAAGATATTGAGAATTCGAAAAGAAGTGCAATTTAGCAAGTGATAACTGAATGTAATATTAGTAAATGTAATTCTAATAGTATTAACATTCCTTTTAATGAAGACTGGATCAATCTGCAGTCAAAATGAATAAACAATTCAAAGAAATCAGGTTTTCTTCCCCTTCCATTTGCATTCCCTTTTTTCCTACTTCATGCTAGCCCTGTTGCACTTTCACTCCATTTTTTTTGTACTTTTTTTTTGGCGGGGGCGAGGGGGGTGTCCAGGCTGAGGAGTTGGGGGGAATGGTAGCTCTCTGTTAAGAAAGCCATTTCTCGTAGAAGAAACAGAAAACTTACTAGAAATACACCAAAAATCTACAACTAACTCCACAACAGAATAGAGTTTCCCATGATCTAAATTTTTTGGTATCATTTAACATCAAGGTGCAGCTGAAGGGAGCTGTAGTTTCCTTAATCTTGCTAGGAAGGTTGCTAAGAGTGTGCACACACTTTTCACACGGGTCAAGCTATAACTGTGCCAACCCTTTCACAGGGAGGGCAGGGCAAACCCTGTGGGGAAGACTGCTGACAGGCAAATGATCCAAATTAGACAGATCACACTGTGACAAACACGTGCATGTCCCAGACGTGCAATGCTTATGATGACGGTGATGCACGTAACGTTCTCAAATACGTTATATTGAATCAAGATGGATGAACTGGTCAATAATCCATAGATGACTTCCATTAAATTAGCTGGGAGAAGACAGCTCAGAAGATTTTAGGGATTCTTTTATCAAATGACTGAAATTACTTCAACACACAATGACTAAAGAAATAGCAAATAGGAAATCTACTTGCAGCAACATCAATACTAAAAGTTGCTTCTTTTCAAAAGAGATTTGATGGCATTGTTTTTCTTTTATTATTACACTACTGGTAACCCTTACTTGCCATGGAAACACAGACATGAATTTGATACCCTATAATAGGGTTTTTAAAGCTGACAGCAGACTGCAGAATGTGAAATTTCCTTGCTTCTGCTGGTTTAAAGCACGATTAAGTAAACAGCTAAGTGTTTCCCCTGATTTCCAGGAACAGCAGAAATACATTAAGTCCAAAGGAAAAAAAATACATCCCAGCAACTGATCTCTAGAAAGTTGCTTCAGAAGTTTCTGTTCTGTTTCCAAAAGCTACACTAAATAGGGAAACAAAACACTTAAAAATTCCATTCTTGCACTGCTACAAAGTGCCACATTTCTATATGATGTAATGTGCTCTATTTATGTTTAACTTTGGGATGATAGTATATATGTATATTTATGTCTATTTTTTTTATATATATATATGCTAACATCCATACATAGCAATTTAAAATTATTCAGAATACCTTTTCCTTGCTGCCTTTCCAGATGTTTTTTTACTTAATGAAAGAAACAGAGCAAGGATTACAGAACCGTTTCAGAGAAACACAAAACACATTAACAAATACTGAAAAGATAAATACATGTTTTCATACTCACAGAATGAAATATAAGATACCTTACATATGCCAATTACTCCCTCATGTTACCATTAGGAAAACTTGATCCTTGACAAAAATAGATATAAAATATATTTAAATCCCACGTGACCTTATATCAGCAGAAGTGAAAGGAAAGGAAAACAAAAAAAGATCCTCATTTTGTGCTTCCTCTGCATAATAGTTCCTATTATTTTTTCTCCTTTTTTTCCAATCCATCCCTCCATATTCCACTCCTCTTCTTTCTAAGGGAAGAGATATTAAGTGATTTATTAATCACAGTGTTTGTCACATTCATCTGTGCAAGACTATTCATCTTAAGCAAAATTTATTACATTGAACAAGTTTTAAATAACACAGAAGGTTTGTACAACTACATACCAAACAATGAAAAAATTTGATCTACAAAATTCTTATTGATGAGTTTTGTTCTTGCCACAACAGTGTTTATATTTTCATATACAGAAACTAATTCTAAAAGCATAATTTAAATACTCCTTTCAAAAACACTGCTGGTATTTATTGGCAGGCTCCATTATGAATTCTAGACGTATTTAGCAGCAATGATGAGTAATTTCTACAGTTTCTCACTGTACTCTCACAAATCAATTAGAACACATCAGATTTTAATTTTATTGGTCTGGCATTTTTTCATAATAACTACATTTTATTGTGGAAAAAATGTGTTTTCCCTGTAGTGACTATTTGGCAAATATGTGTTGAGCACTTCTACCATTAATTAAAGTCGCTAATTTTTGTTTACTTCTCTATGTCCCAGTATCTCCAACAACTTTAAAAAGAATGTACTCAGCTGGCCTGCTTAACAGTTTTGCACAGGACACCAAGGTATTTTGCACAGTTTGGGTGCATCACAAAAATGGTGACCTCTTCAAAGGTCCTCTTTGAAGAGGTGGGGTCAACAGTTTTGAGAAGGTAATTACTTAGAAATACACTCCCTATTAAACAGTAAGAAATACTTTAAACCAGTGTCTAAGCACATTTTTAAAAGCAAAGAGATGTTTGCAAACGGTTATGAAATACTTCCACATGTGATCATATTTTCACAATAATGGTGACTATCAAACCTTATATTGCACATTAATTTTTATTGTTGAATAAGATAACGGAGCCAAGAATACTGTAGACTGTAAAGCACAACCTGTTGCAGCTTATTTCCTGGCCAACTCTTCATACCACAGATGTCGGGCAGCTATCCCAAACCATTCCATATATTTACTGGTGCTCTAATTTTTTCATATTAGAAGTCCCGTGTTTAGCTGTTCTCCTCAGTAGCATTAACCAAGCAGTTCGTAAAATCTGTTTTCAAATGCAGCTGCAAATATCAAACTGCTTTGTGAAGCCACTTGTTTCATGCTCCCCTTAAGACCACAATCTGCCATTAACAGAGACTAAATGGCCTGTGACTTAGGCAGAGAAAGTTGTTCAAAAGCCAACTAACATCTTGTTTCAGAGGGCACTTTTGAAACAAATGTCTAATGTCAAGTTTAAATACAGGTCTATAATTAACTATGTGGAGCCATCAGAGCTTAAATATAAGTACTGCCAGTAGAGCGTCCTGCTAAAATTAAATTTTAGTCTTTCAAAGGCTGAATAGCCTTTTGCCTTTAGGCAAAATCAATAATGGAGACCAATATAATTTCAACACAAAGGAACCACAGGCCAGACCATCCAGCAAAGGTATATGCAACACAACTGAAGACCTTTCAAATTCACAGCAGCCCAGCACTATTCCTACCAACGTCAGTGGGCACACAGGCTAAATTTGCACATGTGAACTGAAATTCACTGTCTTCCAACACAATTTTATAAATAAAACCATCCAGGTCTGAAATTGAATATCTTAGGACAGCCCAAGACAATGTATCTTACTGAAGGCAAAAGCATCCAAAATATGAAGGTTTGTAGAGTAGAAAATTTTGCCAGGGGTGTACAGCTGACTGTTGCCCAGGGTTTTTTTAACATAGACCATTGTATTTTTTAAAGACAGAGAGTAATTCATTGGGTAGGAGAAAGGCAGGAAATTTTTCTTTGGCAGGTTGATTTCTTTTTCTGTTGTTTTGTTTCTTCTTCTTTTTTTTTTTTTCCAGTTTTAAATTAGCAGATGTTTGAAGCTGCTCCAAGGTTTGGAATGTGGAAGAAATCCCAGTGGAGATAGATTAGTGGCAGAAAGCAGGTGAGGTGGTCAAAGGTGGATGTAAATACAATTTATCAGATGAATCTGCAGTTTGTCACATTGGTATCACCATTGCACATGTGGCATATATAAAAGCTTTGGCAACTGAGAGTGAACATCATTCCTCTAGCCAGTGTAGTTAGAGAGAAAATGCATAGCAACACAGGGATGTGGTACAAATAAATGATCCAAGAAATCCTAGATTTTACAAAAATTCTACAGCGTGTGTAGAAAGGATATGGGCAGGAGTTCTACTAAATAAAACCCCCAAAACCACAAACCACAAAAAACTGCCCAAATGAACACAGACATATGCACCCCTTACCCCTCATCCTCCCTTCCCCCTTTTATCCTCCCGCCCCAAAAAAAAAAGGTTCTCCATAACTGGCAAACTAAACTAGGCAAATGTCAGCTCTCAGACTAAGCGTGAGTCATAATATGACCCATTTGTCTGGTGAAATAATTCAGATATAATTCTATGACTCCTCCCAGGTTCTCAGCTCTTACATCACAGTATTTTTAGGTGAAGCTTTCTACCACTTCTGATTGGAAAAAAAACCATTCTACTCTGCTGAATGATTTGTCATTATCTCAGTTATAGCCTCATTTGTGATCCCCAATACTACAGCAGAGAAATATGTTCATGCAAAAAGTCATATCTTTAGTATAAAATACTGCATATCTACTCAGCAAACGAGAAATTTATACTTTTTTTGGCCTCACAAGACTACCAGAACAACTTCAATGGAATTGCCTTTATCTTAAAATGCTGAATGTCCCCAGAGAAAAATCTAGAAAGTTGAATAAAATCAGGTGACTCGATGCTTGGTCATTAAATTAGCTACCTGAGAACACTGGGCTCATTTGTGCATCAGTGTCACTTCACTACAGCAACAAAACTGAACATACATAACATTGCTATCTTCTGTATGACAGGTATAGCTCTTTGGTCCTCTTTTCTGTATCATAAATAGTTAGCAAATCATACATATATACTTATGTGTGTATATATATATATAGATAGATTACAGTATCAGTTCCCTCACACAATTCATAGCCAGAAATATGGGCCCTCATATAAAATGGCTTGCTGCAAACGGAAAAAATTAAATTAAATTTTTTAGAACTGTCTAAGAAGTGATGAAGTCTGTCTCTTCCTCAAAAACCCTAATTAGTCTATAATGTTACAGCCCTAATACCATTTGATGCCCACGTAGAAATAAACCCTTGGTTTATTTAAATGGTGCTCTTTTAGTTGTGATGAAATGCTATGGCAACTATATGCCAATGTAGTCAGGACTGTAAGTTTCCATCCTATGGATGAAGAGACTGTCAGCACCATGCAGCACACATGTACATTTACCAGGAGCCCTGGTAAAGAGGTGAGCCTGACAAAACTCCCTCCCTCTCTTTCCAGCCCAATTCAGCAGAAGACTCTGGTTAAAGTCCAGCTAATATGAACAGCTGGGAAGTACCAGAAGTGCATCCTCAAACAAAGGTTCTTTGGGTTTGGAATCAGTTACCCCCAGTCATCAGAAGTGTCTCACATTTAATGACTGACTTCACCTGCTTGCAGAGATTAATTTTTGTCACTTCTAATTTTAAGGGAGGGAAGCTGGAATTTAAAGTTTTCTACTACAGTAAAACTAGGTTTTCTTAAGCAGCATTATAAACTGATTATGTTAATTGCAGGATGTTCATAATAGTTTTGTCAGACTGCATATACTGTCTAATAGGTTTAGTAAACAAGCAGATGAAGAAGATAAATATGTAGACAAAAAATATTAAAGGCAAGAGTTTTTTTCCCACCACCAGCAGTGTTGGCAGCAGCTATCACCACCAGGGCGAGGATTTAAAGTAGATACCATAATCGACAGGGTGGCTCTGGCTCCATTTTATGATGCAGCTGTACATTCGTCAATCTGGAAAAACTAATTCAAGAACAGTGACAAATTTAACTATTGTAAGAAATTGAAGTGTGGAATTGAATAGGCAAAACTACCAAGATGTAGGTGGAAAGAAAAATGTATGTATACATGGAAGCATTGAAAGTGTTACTGTACTGAAGAGCTTCCTGTCTTGGGCACTGTGAGAGACTGAAATGTCCCTGGTTAATGGCCCAAACAATTGGCCATTTGCAAAAAGCAGCGGGTGCTTTGCTGACGATGTGCAGGGTAACAGCCCAGGTGCAGAGGGGGTGAGCACCAGAGGATGGTAACAACAAATCAACTTCTGTTTAGCAGAAAGCTGGGGTTTGAGCCAGGTAAGGGAAGAGGCCAATAAGGAGCAGATCCTGTGACATAGGATAGTGCTTTTTATGATACCGATGTCCTTCCTTACACAAGTGGCTCAGGTGTGAGAACTCCCTCCACAGAAGTACCAGGACATTCACACGTAGGCCTGAAGGTGTTCATACCTTCTGAAGGGGTGCAACTGGTTCAACTACTCAAGGCAGCTGTCATGTCTTAAAAGGTGTCATGAACCGCCAAAGACCCCCTAAGCACTCCCAGACTAATTTCTGGGGCCTTCCTCCAGAGGACTGCACATGATCCACGGTGTCACAACAGAGTCACAGGGTGTTGCTTCTGACAGGGTAAAACTCAGCCCCAGGTGAGTTACCGTGCTGTTTGCACGTAGCCAAAGCATATACTAATCTATTGAAATTTGTGTTCGGTGGGCTTCCCCCATGCCTGATGGATCAAGACTGTGACCATCACCCAATGGACATCAAAATTGCAACAATCAAGTCTTGTCGCTGAATCCATGAGTGGAAATACCTTTCTACTCTTACCTGTTTTCTTTTTCTTTCTCTCTTTCTTCTCCTAACTTCTTCTCGAAATATATTTCAAACTAGACTGAAAAATTCCAGTCAATGCTTTACTAAGTGCCTTGTTATATCTCCATAGGTCAAGTTGGCTAAGTTTTCTAATTGTCTTACTTTGTCTGGATGGATTAAAGCTTGCTCAGTTAAAGTTTGTTAAGTGCCTTATTTTGTCTGGATGTTGTTTTAAAATTTGCCAAGTACCTTATTATACCTTAATGTTCTAAAGTTTGCAAGTAAAAGTTTGTTATTGACCTTCCTAAGAATTTTGTTGTTTCTTCCACGCACTGCTCAGTGTGAACCAAATAACCTTCCCCTAAACCTGCCAAGAAGACTGGGGCAAAGCCAGGGACCATTCTATTGTTGCTGGTTTGAGGTTTTTCTTTTTCAACACAGATGACCTACCCAGACGTCAGTATGCACTCCTGGATTCTCTGTAATTTTTCATTCACAGCTTAAGTTTAGGAACTTACCTCAACACTGGTAAGATTCCACATCAAATACTGTGTTCAGTTTTGGGCTCCTCACTACAAGAAGGACATCTGGAGCATGTCCAGACAAGGGCAATGAAGCTGGTGAGAGGAATGGCTGAGGGAGCTGGGGTTGTTTAGCCTGAAGAAAAGGAGGCTCAGGGGAGACCTTATCACTCTCTACAGCTACCTGAAAGGAGGGTGTAGCTGGGGGTAGGGGGTAGGAGAGGGATGGTCTCTTCTCCCAAGTAACAAGCATTAGCACAAGAAGAAATAGCTGCAAGTTGCACCAAGGGAGGTTTATGTTAAATATTAGGAAAATTTTTTTCATTGAAAGGGTGGTCAAGGGTGGAGCAGTTGCCCAGGAAAGTGGTTGTCACCACCCATGGAAGAGTTCAAAAAACACATTCTCTTCAATAAACAAACAAAAAGCCCTGTTAACAGTCCAGCTGTGAATTATGTCCATTTCCTTTGGGTACATCCACTGGAATGTACCCAAATTTAATCATCTTTGCCTTTTTGAGAAAAAAGTAACCCCCAGACTTCAAAACAGACTCTTACTTTTATTTTTGACACATCTTCCTCCTCATACATCCATCACTTTGCTTGTCCTGCTGTCCATTAAGACTTGCATGTCTTAAAAATTTCCACTTTCCATCTTCCTTAAATAATAGTCTTCCAGCAGCCTAAACAGTGTGTGCCAAAACAGCATACTGTCACTACAACAAACAAAACCCTTTCTATCACATCAAAAAACAGTTTGTAAACTTACAGCAAGACAGGACACACCAATATAATATTCAAGCTTGAAAAACAAAAAATATGTCCCGAAGAAATATAGGAAACATTAAATGAAAAAAACACAGAAAGCAGTGATGTTCTAAGCCAGGAGCAGTAATT
The DNA here is from genome assembly GCA_013398955.1 of Callaeas wilsoni. Classification (NCBI taxonomy): domain Eukaryota; kingdom Metazoa; phylum Chordata; class Aves; order Passeriformes; family Callaeidae; genus Callaeas; species Callaeas wilsoni. Next base: position 218,666 of record VWPU01008825.1, read on the forward strand.
CATCTTTGCCTGTTAAGAGCCAAAGAAAGAGCATGGATAGTTACTGTACATTCTTAATCAATTTACCCTATCATTTAGTGAGGACCAGATTTTTGGTAATGAAAAACACATCACAGTGTCTAGATGCAGTTCATACTTCTAGTAGGGCTCTTTGCACTTCAAAAGTCATAGCAGAGCCTTCTGTAAGGGAAGCTTTTCAGAGACGTGCTTCAAGGCAAGAGCTGAAAGTAATACGATACACGGAAGGGTAATGCCAGAACAGTCCAGAATGACAGGTAAATGCTTTCAGGGAAAGTGGTGAGAAGCAGGCCTAGTTGCAGAGAAAAATGAATGCATCACATTGTTTTATGTTGTGGCCTGCTGAAGGACATGGTGCAGTGTGAAGAAACATTGTGTCAAAGAGAAATTCTGTATGTCCTCTACGAACCTGTATGAATTATATGTGACATCTTTGCTTATTACATCTTCTGTGCAAACATTAATATATGTGATACATACATGATACCGCAGATATCCACTATAATGTACTAAAAAAAGTAAAATTTTCTACTGTGCCCTGCTTCTGCAACCAAAGATTACTGAATCTGCGCTGATTACAGTCACCCTTGCAATTTAAGAAGCCTGTCTCCTGAATATAGCAACAATGCTCTTAGCCTCAAATACTTTAGTATTGTGCAATAACTATATAACTATACCTATAATACATCCTGTAAAGCCATTGATAACCATGGATCCACATTTCCTTTAGAAGATGAAAGGTGAAAAATGGACTCTTTAACAAATGAGAAAAATATGTGGTTCACATGTAAGTGAATTCTGAGCTTCTTTTCTGAAAACAAGTAAATAAGGCAATGAACTAATTCATGCAAGAAGAGACAAAGAATGCTAATAGAATTTATTCATTAAAAAATTACAACAAAATGCTTTTACAACTTTTCCACTTTCAAAAAATAATTTTAAATACAGTGATGGAGATTTTCCTAGTAGTATGTGGTTTTCATAAATATTTTGAACACTCTTCTTTTCCTCTCAACATTATGGCTAAAAATGCCAAAATTTAGTTTCTCAGAAGGCCAAATTAAAACCTTTTGATGGCTGAAAGTTTGCATATGTGAATGAAGCTGTGCTTCATTCAAGTCCTCAGCCAGCTTGAGTACTTGCACTATTAGCATTATTCATCTACAGACTACAGTAAAAAATACAAACAAACAAAAAGCCACAACTCCACCTAGTCTTCCCCCTGCCTCCCCCACACACAAAATAAAAGATCCTCCAATAAAACCACTACCACCAACAACCAAAAAGAAAATCCCAACAAAACAAATTCAGGGTTCCTTGTGCCAAATAGTCTACAGACATAAAGAAAACAGTGAACAAAGGAATTTACAATTCTGCTAAATGAAAGTGACTTGCCATGGTTTGCTCTACCTGAAATGTCAGTAAGGCTGTTTTACCACAGAGGTCAACAGAAAAAGGTCAGTAATGGAGTGCAGGAGATGCTTTGATTGGAAGGTCCCACCTGCTGCATGCAGGTCGGTGAATAGCTGGCTTCAGAAAAGTACATAATTGAACTAACAAAAACTAAAGGAAGTAAAATGCAGTTTGCAGACAGAACACAATTGCTCCGAGATGCAGATTTCAGACATATATAAGAATATATGGAATGAAAAGAAAATCTAAATTTTCCTTTTCTTGGTATTCCCTGAACTGCATTCTCACTGATGCAGCACTACACAGCCTCATGCATGAAGCAATACTGACAGCAGTCAATAGTCACTCATCTGTGAGCTGTTTAATAGAACCAGGACTGCATAAACTCTAAACTGATTTAGGTCTGAGACAGCTTTGGTCCAGACAGAGCCTTAATCCAGACAAGATGCACCACTGCAGACCCCTGTCTCATCTTTAGGCCAAGTGACTTGGTCACTTGGCTTGACCACCAGCTGTTGTGGTCACCAAAATATCCTTCCATTACCCCATTGAGCTGCCAGTGTACATTCTTATTTACCTGTTTCCTGTGATAAACATGTAGTATTGCCCTCAAAAACCAGAGGAATTTTTAAAAGTAGGTAATACACAGAGGAAACGTTATTCAAACTGTGGGTTCATGTAAGGAAGTTCCTCTGAAGTAACACAGATGTCTGTGAGTAAACTGAGCAGACTCGCTTTGCAGTCAGAGAAACAAGCACTGTGCCGCATGGCTTGACTTACCCTCAGAAAGGCTGCTAAAGCAGGTCAGATGACGAGTATCTGAAAGAGCCTTGATTACACCTAAGGACTCCTGAGGGCTACGGAGAGAGTACAGAACAACTGACACAAATATGGCCATCTAAAATAACCTGAGAGGTATTTGCTTGTGTGTTGCATATGCTATTTGCACCTGTACATATGATCTTGGAATACCACATAGATGCTTCCTCCTCTGTCATCTAGGAATGCAAAGGAATCTACACGCATGAAAATTTTGCAAAGGCCAAAACTGTTTCATTTCATTCAGTACATTCAAAGCTCAGATCCAAAAATCAGAACGGGAATATGAATAAAGTTTCTGACACTGTAGTCTAATCAAGCAGACAAATAAAGATATTGAAGTCAATGTGTTTCTCACATAATCACCCTCTCAAAACCAGTACTTGCTGCAATTTGTGTACCTTCCTGTTCACCACAAAACTTGCACTGGAAGTGCAAAAATGATCAAAAATTTCTTCTTCTTCCCTTCTCAGGCTCAGGAACTTAGAGCTGCAAAAAAGGAATTGACTTAGTGTGAAGGTATATCAGTATAGTGTGACAATACAGAGTGACAAATATTGAGACTGCTTAATTCCTTTGTCATTCTCAACAGCCAGTCTTCTCTGGACTCACTAACTGAGGAATGACAATATTGTCATGTAGAACTGTTTTTAAATTTAAGACTGGCTACTAATTGCATGTAATTCAATTAACTTGCAATCTCAGTCTCCCTTTAATCCCCATGTTGTTTTGATACACATATCCCCAAACACAGGATTTCTACTTGGAAACACTTTGTTATATCTACCTGGCATTCTGCCAGTCTATTGTTCAGTGGTCTCCTCTTAATAGAATCACATAAAATATTTAATGCACCATACCTTCAATGAGCCTCTTTAAAATCACAAATATAAATTGATTTATTTGGTTATTAAAGCCAATGAACATTTACTGTAAGTAAACAATGAGCCAGACACCCAAACCAACTGTTTCACTGACTTAGTTAAGTGTTTTAGAACAATTTCTTGATTTAAAACTACTTTTTACAGCAACAAAAGAAAATCATATTCTTTTGAAGAACTTGCAAAAGATTACTTTAATTTTTGCATTCTGTAAACAGGCAATATTTAATCTGTTTAAAATTAAACTCTGAAGATCAATCAGATAGGCTTTTGAGGGGTTCAGACACAGCAAGTTGTTTAGTGTTGTATTTGCAAGAGATACAGCCAGTTGTTTAGCCACACAGATATCATTTAGTCCATAACTTAAACAAGCACTGATAATTTTTTTTTTATGAAAAGATGCTATCAGCAAAACAAACACAGTATTTCATACTACTTCAAAGGTTATTTATAATGTGTTTAGAAATATACAGTGGAAACAGGAAAATAATGTCTTGATTTTCTAAACTTTACAACATCTGCTTTTACTTACTTGCAGCATTGTAAAGTTCTCCAGATTTCAAATGGGTAGCGTTTCTTTTGTCTGGTCTCAAATTTGAAAGTGTTCACATTATTTTTTTTACCCCACACAATTTTCCATTTTTCACTTAAGAAAATTCAGTCATATGAACATCTCTGCAGCCTTCTAACAGTGGCAAATAATAGTCAGAATAACTTTACATTTGAATAAGCACATTAGAAACCTGCTAGAAATTACCCTTCCTCAGACGACTGAATTCCTACGTCTTTATAATTTCCCAGTATACCTATGTAACCAACTCTTTTTAACCAGATATCATGCTGTTCATTTATACTACTGTCTCCCAGCCAGGAATAAACTGCAGAAAGCACTATTTGCAAAACATGCAGTTCTTTTCCACGGCTTGGCTTGTGGGAGTGCCTAGAACCTTCGACAAGCAAAGGGCTTCTCCCCTGTGAATCCTTTCTTACAGGTAGGAAAAGTGTTAATCTAGCCAATAAGATGTAACAAATGCATCTTAATCACTTTTACTGCTTTATCATGACCTGTTTGAAGATGCACTATTATACACAGCTTTATCTATTCTCCTTCACTATGTAAAATTAAAGCTGTTGGGGATTTAGAGAGAAGTGATATCCAAAGCCTTTAAGCATGCTATCATATACTACTTGATTAATACACAGCAACATCATAAATAACTTCCTTTACCTGCTGAGAGGTAGACAAGCTCCTCCTGCTCATGAGTTACTTTTTGGCTGCACCTAGGTTAATAAGCTGGGTGCCTAATGCAGAGCGTTTTATGTGACTGTGTACCTTGGCCAACCAACTGTTGAATGGTCTGGCTCCCATCTGGCCTCATACTCAGGTTTCCCTCCCATGAATCAACAGCACCTGGGGGGACAGGAGAAAGGAGCTGGTGGAAATCTGGGTCTCATCCCACTGTGGGATACATGGGTGCAGGGTGAGGCAGAAGGCTTAGTTCGTCACTTGAGTTTTGCTACAACATGAGATGAGGTCAGCCTTGGACATGCCCAGAACCCCGAGGATGGAGATGCTTCCAGGTCTACTAGCTTAAACACAGCTTCTGTGTGCCTCACATGCAAAGGCAGTGAAGACAGAAGGCTCTCCTGAAGAGTCCTTGGAAAAAAAACAAACAACAAAGCATGTAGAGCAAACATGTAAACAGCTCTGTAAACAGCTACACTGTACTGATGCTTCTTTTCGCATTCCATAATGATACAGGTTCAGTTTTAATTACAATTTTCCTCTTAAAACCATTATTTTTCATACCTATGTCTGGAACAGCCATGGGGTTTGCCAGCAGCAGCATAGTAAATGCAGCAATGTAGCCTGTAACATATTTCCTTACAGTGGAGGTGGAACTAGACAACTCAGATCTGGCCATCTCAGGCTGAATTAATGTATACTAAGTGATTTTATATCGAATTCAAATCTGCACCCCAAATTCTCCTTTTCACATAGTTTTTGAAGGTTTACTTACACTCTGGATTCCTTTAATCTTAACCAAATCTATTACATATTTGGACCATATTTAAACTCATTTTAGGCAAAAACTTTTTTCGGTTTTATTTTACAAATATTTGCTTAACTATTGCCAAACAATAGTTGATTTAGCAACATTTGAGCAAAGTTCTAGGCAGAATTTTCACACATTGGTATGTACCAATGAGTAGCTTTAATATTTTTGGTGCATGGTTTACCAGATTGCCATGGTAGCAATTTACCTGAACACGAAAGATTTTAAAGGGAAAGTCCCTGATGTGGTATCACAATGACTTAAGCTGGACCCCGACAGGAAATTACAGTCAGATCCTCAAGAAGCATTTTAGACAGCTGCTCCCATTTGGGTACTGTTACCTTCAGTGAGTGTCAGGAGAATCTCTGACCTCTGTAAAAGAAGATATGGGCAAGGAAATTTAAAATTTAGATTCTCAGAGATGTTTCATACTTTCTATCCAAGATATCTGACCTCTGTAAAAGAAGATATGGGCAAGGAAATTTAAAATTTAGATTCTCAGAGATGTTTCATACTTTCTATCCAAGATATCTGACCTCTGTAAAAGAAGATATGGGCAAGGAAATTTAAAATTTAGATTCTCAGAGATGTTTCATACTTTCTATCCAAGATATCTGACAACACATGCTAGAATTTAGAGCTCAGTACGTTACAGGCTACATAAGAAAATGAAGTCTATTTCTCTGCATCCTCTATATGTGATGTTTTAAGATCTTCTACTGTCCCCCTATCGATGGACTTTGGTTCTCTAAGCTGTGGTGCCAGAGGGGATTTTTATCTTCATGTAACTAAAAAAAGTCCTTTGCTATCTTTTTCAGGGTGTCAAAATACTCAACAAAAACTTGTTAAAGCAGAGAAAACAGCTCAATAACTGAAATAGGCATTTTAGGCATCCTCCACTTTCTATACTATAGGTGTTGCCAGGGATAGCAGCGATTCTCCAGGTTTAGCTGGCAACACAGGGCATACAACTTAGCCAGGACAGTACTGACCTTTAAAAACTCACCCCTCTTTGATAGTATTAATTAGCCTTCTTGCCCTCAAATAAATTACAGGTGTGGACTTTCAGAGGCAGGAATTTAACTCAAAAGGCTCAAGGAACAGAGAGAACTTGGGGTTTCATGAACATAAATTATTGAGTTCTAAGCTTCAGTGAGAGCAATGGGCACAGCTCAAAACTGTTAATGCTTCAATGTTTGATGAGGCCTCCTTGTGTCACGCATTTCTGGGGGCACAACACCTGAAGCTGCCACTGAAGACTCCCGGATGACAACCTCAGCTGCTCACTGCCAAAAGCCCAGCTCCGTTTTTCGTCACCTGCCCATTGTGGCTGGTTAAGTTCCATATTTGATCACCTGATCACCCTTTCAGTGAAAACAAAATTCCCTGGATAGCAACATAGATAAATTTTTGATTTTGTGTTACTCAAATTCTTTGTTGGTAAAAAATCAAAGCTCAGCTTTTTACTCAGAACAAGCATGGAATAAGGAACTAGTTTTTTCCGTGCTTGAGTTTGTTGTTTCTATAAACCTTGCTTCTCTTATACTGGTATCACAACCACAGAAACATTAATAATTCACACTCAGGTCTGTATTTGAGGCTTCTCTCAGGCTGAACTGAAAAGCTTAAATCACGAGTAAACATTCTTCTCCCAAATCTGTTGCTCTCTATTCCCTACCACCCACTACACAAAGGTAAAAGACAGAATTAATTTTTAAAATTAAATAAACAAAATATTTGGTTACTTAGTTTCAGTTTTGTCTGGCATTGATATCTTGTGGGTACTATATCAAGCCATGAAAAATAAATGAGAGCTGAACTTTTTAAATGCTGCCAATGAACTTTTTTCCAGTTCAGTGAGGTTAATAGGCCTTTTAATTTACAAATTCATAAGAATAGGATTATATTTGGTTAATAGATTCTTTATTATACTCGTTGAAGTCTTACTGCCAGAAATACAAATTAGTTCCTCATGACATAAAAGGTCAAGATTAGTTGTAATTAATAGAAAAGTCCCAGACTTCAGACAGCTACAGCTAATTACAGCAACTAGAATGTACAAACCAAAGAGCTGTGAGTTTGCAAACCCCTGAACAAATGCTTGGACTTCAGCATGTCAGATGGTCCAGAGAATCCATTCATGCAAGTTAAAAACATGCACAAGTAATATACAGGACTATAAATCCATCATTTCATTTTGGGATCAATGCAAATAAATTTCAGATCCTCCACAAATATCTTGCACTGCAGAAAAGATGATTCACGTCCTGTTACTCTGTCAATTGTCTACTTCAGATCTTCAGATCCAAACTGTATAGAATTACACTCAATATTTTTATTCTACATTTACTATGCCTTGTAAGAAATGTGTTACACATGCATCAACTGAAAACAGAAAAATAAGTCATGAGCTTGCAATAAAAATTTGCCTTTTTTTTTGGGTGGCAAGCACAAGATCTGCAATGCCTTATTTAAACATTAAGGCAGTAAACAATGAAAACGTAAAAAAGTAGGAAGTTTTCTATTAAATTTTCTTCTTGCGATGTGAACCCAGAGGAAGAATTTAACCTGCTGAACATTCCAATTATTTCCTCCCGCTCAGAGAAGCGTTGCTTAGTGCAGCAAGCTGTAGCTCTCCTTTGCACAGCTACTTGTAGAGAAAACGCTTTATTAAAGGAACGTTCAAAGTGACAGGGTCAGTATGCACAACTTCCATTCCTTTTGTACGCTTTTCTAAACGTCAAATCAAAACATGGCAATGCGAGTAAATACATTGGTAACCATAGTTTTATTATAACTGCCTTATAAATCACGTTATAGCTAATTAATCTAATTAACAGTCCTATGTCCCAGATACATTACAGGAACAGACCAAATCAATCCAGCCTTGAAGAAACCACTAATATGTCTCAGACACCAATCCTGGATTTGTTGAACATTCATTGAATATCGACCTGCTGTGAAAATATTACTATACCTGCTGCTTTTATGGGACTGGATTTTGCTTTCCTTTTTTTCCCCTTAAAAAAATGTAGGAACACAGAATTCAATGCTATAAACCGAAGATATTTTCCTACTGGCTTAGCATTTCAAAGATAACTAATTAAGCTGAAACTCTTATAAATTTTAAGATACACAGGTTGAAAATCTAGTATTTTTCTGCTATGTGTCTTTTTCATCTGTCCAAATTAAAACACTGGTACACAAATAAAACCACTTTAAGTCCCTTGAAGCTTGGGCTGAAAAGTATCACATTTTCAGAAGGTAAATAAAGACAATGTTGAAGCAGAGCAGAGTTTCTAATGAGTTAATGCAAAAAAACCTCATGCAAAAGCAATCCGCATCAAAGCTAGTAGGCAATACCCTGACAGTCATCCATCAAACCAAAAGTCTCCTTAATAAATGCCAATTATAGGGCAAATATGCACAAACGCGGATAGCATAAGCCATGGGATCATTTCCTTCCAAGAAAATTAGTGACCAACAAAACACCCATGCAGCCTGCCCTACAGCAACACTCATTCCTGACCGGAATACTAACTACTATTATTATTTCACTCCTTTTTACTTTATTTTGTACCTTTGCAAGAATTCAGAGCCACACAGAATTTTGTTTGGGGTTATACAAATTCCTTCGCAATTTGTATAGAAGTCTAACATAGCTTTTTAAAAGCCATGACATGCCTATAATGTATACAGAGTCTCTGACTTCCGCCGTAAGCGAGCCTTTTTCCTAACTTAATCATACTCAAATTTCACCCCTTTTAAAGATCCTGATTCAAAAATGTTCACTCATTCTCCACAGTCCACAAATTTATACCATCTCTTCCTGTGGTATTATATGTGCATAAATTAAAAAAGAATGGTCTTGTATAAGGACTGAAAACAGAACATTCGAAGTCCCCAACCCCCAAATTTAACTTCAATTTATCAAGGAAATGTTTGATACAAAATATACGTTCTTATAAAATTATTGTTTTGTGTATGAATAGGATGTTGCAAATTTGAGCAGAATTACATTTCCCAAACCTAAAAACAAGTTGTACAGCATGCTGAAGTCAAACAATAGTAAAAGATTCTCTGCTGTTACATTTGTAGTGCCTCTGATTTATTTCATCCCCTTTTGCTAACACCTTCTGCATATCACACCTGATCAGTACTTTTGTTCTCCCAAAAGCAGATTTTTTAGATTTATTGTATCTGATATACAGTAAACAGAAAAGTAGCATGTTTTGTCATATGGAGTGTCAGAGGTAACAGCTGAGAGTTAAGATAAAAACATTATGCTAATAAGAAAAAGAAGTTTTGAAAGAAATATTTAATACTAGTATCATGCCAGAGAGAATTATTTTTTCATCTAAAATGACTCACATTGCTATAGTCATAGAAAGAGATTAGGAAATGCTACATTAGTCCTAGTCTGATGTCTTATCTAATTGACCTCTAAAGTGACATCTTCCATCACACAGACTAACTCGTGCTATATTCATTTATTTCCATCTTACCTAAAATTATGATGAATGGTTTGAGCTCTATTCAATTATTGAAAATGTGCAAAGAAACAGAAACAATGAAACTGGCAAAGTGCTCTGCATTCTTAGGAACAATTTAGGCTAATTAGCATCAACTTCTCCCCCATTCATCATACCCCTTTAGAAATATAAACAAACTGTCAGCTCTAACCTAACAAACAGATCACTGAGCTACTTAACACAAATTATTCTTACATGAAAAGCTCCTTCTCAGGCAATATTCTCCTCTAGGGCATCTGGGAAGTTGAGCTATTAAAATTGAAGACATATGTTTCAGTCAAATTTAACTCCCAGATTGTACTGATCGCTGTTGTGACAGTTTTCCATCAGCATGCTGCTGCTGGCAAAGTACTACATATTTTAAACAAAGCAATGCAACAATAGACTTCAATGATGCATGTTCATTTAGTATAATATCAATACCACCCAATTAGCACCCTACACCTAGAAGTGGAGCTACTTAAAATTATTGCTTAGGTACAACTTGAATCTCAGATTTCATTTGGAGTTTCTTTTAGAATTACACGTTCTGTATGTTACCGCGAGCTTGCAGAAGGCAGCAGCTATGCCACTGTCAGCTATGACAATAGTTTAAATTAAGCTGCAAAGGCGATGCTCTGAAAAGGCCATAGAGGGGAGCACTGCTGTCACTCCTGGGTTTTAGCTCAAACCTGGGTTTTAGCTCAAACTCCTCCACAGATGCCACAAATAAAAGAACAGCTCTAAGCTAAAGGAAAACAGGAAGGTTTCCAGAGCTGAGAATTTCCTGAACACAGAAATCCTTGTGCTAGTTTGGAAGCCAAAATGATAATGAAGTATACTTCCTTTCCTTTCTCCAAAATGCAAAAGGAACTATATTTGTCCCCAGTTCCATACCTGACTAAAAGGTTTTTGTGCTAAAGCTAAGACTTTTTCATCAGTTCATTACAATACTAATTATCTGGTAAAAGGAAGAAGTAAACACTGGCCTGGACCTTCTTGTCTCACAGGCATTTGCGATTTTGCACATACATAAGAATATGTAAGAATTTCCAGTAAGAATTTCAAAACTGGGGAATATCCTCCATTATTTTTTAGAACAAATATAATTTGGAAATTCCACAGATATCGGAAACAATCAGCGTTGAGGAATTACTTCCTGAGTTGTTTTCCTTTTTAATCTATAAGAAAATTCCTACTTATTGCCTTGGTTCCCTTTAAACAGCAAAATATACAATTAGAATTTCATGAATTTAAGAATTTCCCATCCTTTCTCCTTTGTGCTTCTTTCATTTCTCTGCTTTGCTATTTCATTCTGGCTCTAAATTTCTCTTGCAAGAAACACTTGTAGCACATGTCGTAGCTTGCCTTTTTTTTCCCCCTCTCTTTCTTCTGAGGAAGGTAATGAAACCAAGCAGCATCAGCTTGGTTGCCTGTTTGCACGGAAAGGTGTAGTCTGAACTTAATTTTGTTTCATCCTTAGTTGAAAGGAGGAATGGGATCATCTAACTTTTTGACTTGGCCCTCACTGGTGGTTGCACATACATTTTCCCCTTGGATACAGAACTTCCAAGGCCTGGAGCACATGATATGGTTGGCAGCCAGAAGTTCCCCAAACACCTCTATGGTGACACACTTCTTATCAGCAACAGAGACAGAGTTTCTGAGTGAACACAGCGCAAGCATGTGTATCTTCTTGCTTCTGAAGAAAAGGATCTTGCTTTATGATATGACAGCCACCTTGTAAAGAATTTTAAACATTAGTGCTGACCAGAAAGTCTGATCCTAGAACTGTGACGCACACAGACTGGTGAGACTTGAAAGAGAGCACCTACTCAATGGCTTTTGCCCCTCTTCTCTGAAATGATCTCACAGTTATGGGCTTTACTGACCCAGTGGAAGTGATGTAGTTCATGTTTATCAAGGGAGAATGAGGAGAGGTTTTACAGTGGACAGACTAAAAATCTCTTTCAGCCATCATGAACATGAATTGATACTTCACAGTAACAAATAAGATTTTAAGCAAGACAGAAACACTTGAGGTCTGAAGTAAAGAGATACAGGTCACACAGCATAGAAACAATACTTAAACTCATGTTTGTAGATTAGACTGCTTGAAAGCTAGCTTCAGGTGTAAGAAAAAACCTGCATGTGTTCACACAAGAAGAGAAAAAAAAATGCCAGAGAAAAATCTGAAAGGTGACCTCACACAAACCAGGGGGAACTAAGGATTCAAGACAAGGGTAAATCCTGATAAGTCAAGAAAGATTGAGTGCTGCTTCAACAACTTCATTAGGAACAAGATATTAAAAGTCTGGCTTAAGGTGAATCACTCTTATTCGTTCTTCAGCTAACCAACAAATTAAGTACCTCAATCTCATCAAATATAACGACCCAAAGAAAAAGTGCATTAATGAAAACTGACCTCTAACTTAACAATACAAGTATAGTATTTCAGGATTGTACTCAGTTACTATACCTTACTGGTGTTGTTTGCAAAATCTACTTCAAGAAAACATAAATGACTCTGCTCCAGAAACAGGATCATGAAATTAGATTCAAAGAGACAGAGCAGCACTGAACACTTCTCAGGTATTAGAGCAGGAACTGGAGGTACATTACAGACACAGCAAGGAGAATGTCCTTACAAAAGCCAGTAGTTTTCCCTGGGGTATGAAAAACTATTTTCTAAGGTGGGTTGTTTTTTTTTTACAGGACAGTCTCAAAGGGTATAAACCACCAGCTCTTTTTGCTACATTATTGAAGCAACACATGGGATATGGGTATGCTACCTAAATACGCAGCTGCATATTTCAGTTGGCCTATTTTTTCTCTTGTTTCAGCCATTAAAAAAAATATTTTTCATAGATGCATCTAAAGAGCATCTAACACACATGAATACACAGATTTCATCTCAGTTTCAACTGTTCTCTCAACAGCTACAAATCTGTCCTAATTTTTAAGAAGCTGTATGTATGTGACCACAACTACCTTAGAGACAAATAAAATAAATACTAATCCATATCTGTGAAAATTATTTCCAATCTGGCATCAGACTTTCACTGAGCTATGCTGAAGGCCAGAGAAAGGTACACACTGTATTTTTACTATTATGTTATATAGATCAAATGTGCAACATTCAAGAGCTAGTTTATTATTTACTCTGAATGCTCTCACATGACTGTTATTTAATTTTTTTTCTTTCATTTTCAAGTGTTTTCTGTTGATTCAGAAATGTTTTCTTCCTGGTTGCAGTCTCTTTTTAAGGCATAGAGACAAGTAATAGAAGCAGACAGGAAGTAGGGGTTGTTGCTCTCCAGAGGATGATTAAGCAAGTCAGCACAAATTCCCCAAAGTTCCCACAAACAGGCTCTTATGTAACAACATATGTTTTCAAAGATCTTTTCTCTGAGCAGTGGAGAGTCTTCATGGGAAAAATATAAGCTAGCTTTATAATAAACACTGTGAAGCATGAAATAACTATAAAATAAAGAGTGCTATAAATGAAGTAAATTATTAGATACTGAAAATCCCACAGCAACTGATTCTCACTTACATTTCTCAAAATTAACCTTATTTAATAAAGCATCCAGGTCCTGTAGTCTCTTGCTTACGCAAACAAAACATATTCTGTGCTCCTTGGAGTATCACCTGTTTTGCTCTGGGATGAGTCCAGATAATGGTTTTAATGCAAGTAGCCCAGGTAACTTCAGTAGACTGCTTCTGTGAAGAAAGCAGGATCTATCCTTTTGGTCTCACTTATGCACAGGGCAGAAATTCTTTAAACTTGAGAAAACTTCAAAAAGAAAAAAATCCTTAACATGTACCTTGCATTAGACAGTCCCAGCATATACCATCATTAGATTATTCAGTACAGTTGGGGATTGGTTAAAGCCATTCAGTATTGCATACTTTTTACTCTTTAAAAAATGCACACACATTAAGATTTGTTGTCCTTCTCTTTAATTTTAAAGAAAATTGACACATTTTATTAGGAGAATCTTAAGCTTATGTGAGTGGTTACTTACCTTCATGTGAGAAATATATTTGACTACCTAGAATTAGATATGAGGATGCACTACTACATAGTCTGATTTTTCTACCATATAATAAAAATTTGGGGACACGAATATCAAAAAAATTAAACAACACAGCACAAGAGTTTACATTTTCAAGTTACTTATGATTTCACTGCCCATTTACGAAGATTTGATGTTGCAAACGTAAAAAAGCAAGGTCAACCAAAAATAGCGAAGTTAACTATGGTCTCTCAAAGCAGAACCTCAAGCTGTGCCGCAGCAGAACATCTTCTATGCTCTGAAAGTCTGCTACCAGTAAGCCTGATTCCGATGAACCATACCGTGCATTTTATTTTCACACTATGTGGACAAAAGCTTAGCATTCTCTGTATTAAACACATTGCCCAGATGCTCAAAATCACACATTTCCTATCCTGCTGTTCCTAAAATATATAAGTTAAATTTTGACATGAAAAGAACATCTAGTCACAAAAGGACTGGATGCTCTTAACATTTTCTCTGACATTGCTGTCATATACAGGTTTTTAAAGCATTTTTTCACCTGTTGACCCAAGACATGGCAGAGCCAGATGACACAGGGGCACGCCCAAACAAAGCAGTCGTTTTCGCCTTTGCCAAACCTACACGGCCCCCATGGAGAAGTTCACCTTTTCTCACCTTTCTCACAATGGCACTGAAGAGAAAAAACAGTTCAAATCCAATGGCAATTTGCTATCTTCTCACACCCATATGCTACATCTTCTCAATAGTCCAATATTTTGAAGAAATATACTTTTAATAATTTACTATTCCTGTTTACCTGGTGTTTCATTGGATTGGTGCACACCTATGCCTGCATGGTTAAGAGTAGGAATTCATTTTGTGTGCTACCTAGAAACTGAACTAGACATGATGTAATAGATTATTTTTCTGGTCAAACAGGATCATTCCTTCTATTCTATTCTATTCTATTCTATTCTGGTCTGTTTTCTAATGAGCTGTTAAAGGACCCAGGTAATAAAGACTTTTTGACACTTTCTTCTTTCACAGCTTGTTGATCTCACTGCTTGAAAGTGATACCAAAAGTAATTCTTCAAGCACCATGTTTCATTTTCAGCTCCTCTTCCTACACATAAGTGTTATTTTTACTCCACAACCAATTATTATTCAGTACCAAATTATGCCTAAAACAGGCTTGATGAGGATTATCATGACAGATATTAAAAGGTGATATAATTTATCAATTTCACTCTAAAAATTTGAGCAAAATAAAAAATAGTAAATGTTTGAGTCACAAGAGCAGAAGCCAACTATGGCTACATCTTTGATCTCAGTTCTTACTCTTAAGTGACTTCTACAAAGTTACACAATTAAATTCTTAAGTGAGAAATGGAGTGAACAACATGCAGTTTTGTTGATTTGAGCTACTCCCAATCATAAGAGTTCATAAAGGCAAGAATTGTATCTCCAAAGCATGTATAAAAAAGTAATTACATTCTAACAGCTTTAAAAAATGAAAAAGTAAAAGAAAACAAGACTTAGAACTGACCTAGGGAGGAAAACTGAGACAAGAACTGCTACTGACTTAAAAACAAGTCTTCAAATATATATGTAAATGCCAAAAGACAAAAAATTGCCAAGCCTTGGGACGGTAAGTCTAAAGGTATGGTAAGAGAGACTACTTGTTTCATCCAGTTGTGCACAAGTTTGTTGTCCTTCCTTAAGATACATCTTTTCTGAGAAGGTTAACTGCAAAGGGACCATAAAATAGATAATCCAAGATATTTTCCCATTATCTCTTAGATCTGGTTTAGTATGGCCCCTAATACATAATTCAGAGTAAAAATTCAAATTAAAAAACTTTTTTTTTTCCCCTCTAAAGCTTAAAGAGGCAATCTAGAGCTGCAAATTTATGCCTTTCAGGTCACAGAAGCCTCTGAGGACAACAGCACTGTCGTTAACAGAAGCATCAGGAAAACCCTAAAAGCTGCCAGAGCATTCCTGCTCTTTGGTCAGGAACTGCAGACCTGCCAAAAACAGGGGTCAGGAACAGAGAACTGACAACTTGTGCAATTGCTTTCCAGCTATGAGAATCTCGATTCTCAGACCGCTTGAGCTCCCTAGCTGGACCTACATAACTTGAAAAAGTGTCTTTTTTTTCCCCCTAAATTTTGACAAAGCCATGTGTAGGGAAACATGTCAGCTTCCAGACTAAAAACCACTTGGTTTTGTGTTTTAAAAAGAAAATATGCAGCTCAAAGGGAGCAGGGAAGATAGGCTCAGGCCAAAGCCTATTTACAAATCCACCCCAGCTGATAGATGTCCCTTGGACAAAAGAAATTTCTCTTAATGTGTTAAAGGGCTATCTAATGGACATGGAAGCAAAGGGGAGCCTTCCTGCTAACTTCACCTAAGTGCTGCATCAAACCAAACTGTCAAATGATTCAATGACTGTTCCTAAAATTTCAGATCCTATATTGGCACCAATAGATTCTTGCAGCTTTGTGTATCCAAAGAGAGAGTCTAAGTAAATCCACAGTTTTTGCTTCTAAACTTGTAAACTGGCTGTTAACACATCTTTGCATGCATGTGGTGGTTCATTTAAGGGGTAATTGAAGCAGTTTAGGTAGTGAATGCAGGTTTAAAAGTTGGTTAATCGAATAACATTAGCTAAGAATCATATAGCTACTTTAGGTGATTTTGGCACTAAGCGTCAGCAAAAGGAAGATGCTGAAATTTGTGTTTTCAGATTAGGTTACTGATGAATGAAGCAGTAGAAGGACTCTAAGTAAATGCATCTTATTTTGTCTCATCTTTCTCATATAAATCCTGCCATATAAGCAGGGGACTTAAAGCTTTAAAAAAAGCCACTAAACAGCCCTGATATCCTTTATTTCCACATGGCCAATTAAGAAAACTGTTCCCAGAGTCACTGGAATGCAAAATTACAGACCACTGGCAGAAAAAAGTAGTCTTGAATAAAGGGACAAGTGCACGGCCTCCAGTAAGCTGTCTTCACTACTTAAGGTTCTAATAATATGAAGACGTGAGGCAGATTAAGCAGAAAACAACACGCTTGAAGCCTTAACTCAGAAATGGAAGTAATTATCAGCCGAAAAACACTCAAAGTGTCTGAGAACAGCTGGGTCTTCAGTTCTGCTCTTCTGTGGAGTGTGTATACCTCATCACCATAACTTAAAATATTTTCTTCTGGAATTGTCACCTTGGCTAATTTAGTGGGCAGAGATCCAATTCACAGTTCTTTTGGTTTACATTTTAGTCAGAGTGTAATTTTGAAAATGCCCATCAAAAAGAAAGACGCAATACACTTTACCTTATGTTGCTTTACAGCCTATTTTAGTGACTCTACAGCAAGTCACTTGTTTCAGGATATGCATCTGAGAACAGAAGGAAGTACTACTGAAATTCTATATTTGACTCAGTTTGAGGTTACTGTTTTGTTTGAGCTGTTTTCACTATTAGCAGAGGAATGGGCATTCATCCTGGTCTTAATATCGCTTTACTCACCAGATCACCTATGACACTTTCAAGGTCTGAAACTGCTGCTTTGAGACTAAATCTATAAAGAACATGCTAAGAAATGCTGCCTGCTATTGCATTTACATCAAATTCTCTGCTTTATTTGTGCAACCCACACAGGGTTAGGTAGGATTTAAATCCTAAAGGTGTGTAGCCTTTAGACTCCTTTCGTTTCAAGACCATTTATATTTAGTATTTCAGCCAAACTGTTCTGGTTTGTTTTTAAATATATTTACAACTATCACATCCAGGCAGGTAAGTGTTAAAAGCAATGGAAAAACAATAGGAGGTTAAAGTATGCAATGCAATAAGAATGTTTAGCATGTCCTGACACTCCAACTTCCCCCCCTCCACCGTTCAGGCATCTAATTGTTTGCTTTTCCTCCTACATACAATAATGAAGTGAACTACAATCGAAGTGTGATGACAAATGGTCCCAGGGTTTGCATTCTTTGGAATATATTGGCATTTGTAAACCAAAGAAGAAAGATAGATGTAATCAACCACCCTCTTATAAGAGAAGGATCTGGAAGAGTATGTTGGCAAAATCTTCAAACCACATTAAGCACTAATTTGAAAGTATGTTTGAAAGGAAGAAAGCAATGCATCTAATACCAGTTTATTTGTATAACAACAACAACTAGAAACTGAACTTGCTAGACATATTTTGAAAGATGGAAACAATTAAAATGCATTAGTGATCTAAACAGGCACTGTATTTTAAAAGAAAAGAACTTCAAACAATCAAGGTTACACATATCCACATTTTGTTGACTAATCCTCACCTTCCCTTGGTCTCCTAATATTTAGTACTTGAATTACATGGGAATATTGCATTTCTGCTTACAGAAATTCGCAAGAGTTAATTCTGTACATACTTTTGCCTATGGAAAAAGAATGATGCAGTATCATGAGAAAAACCCCATCAGCTGCAGGATGGCAATTTTTCTGCCTGCAGCATTATGGACCCTTCTATTAAAGAAATCAAACACAGAGTGTCCAGGCCGCACCGTACCATCAATGTGGCCACTGAATTGTCAGCTCATATCACTAGTAAATAGGAATGGACAAAGTGCACTGGGAGGACACATTACTCACATCTGCCTCTTTTCACTTCTAGACAAGATACTACTAAAGGACTTAGTATGAGAAGACTTAGCAAGGAAATGAATAATCAAATATTATTTTAAATAGTTTTAAATATTTCATATTAAAGTTAAAGTAAGCCTCAAATTAGGGATTAACATAACCTGTATTTTTTGCAGTCATGTTTGAAATTCAGTACTTCAGATTTCTGGACACTGACAACACCTCCTTAAAAACAAGATCAAGTCATTCCAAAACCCAAACACGAACTGTTAGAAATAGACATCTTCAGATACTCACCTTTGATCTGCTGCAGTCTTACTAGGTCATCACAGACACATTGAAACTTCAGAAAATGTTGTCATAACTTCATAACATAAATATCCCTCTCCTTCTTTTGCATGCTTTGATTAGCATCAAAATTGTTGGCATTTATAAGCATCATCATTAGCACAACATTAGCACACAATGAAACACAGAGTTCATGCCCACAAGACACTATTTCTATCTTTCGAAAGCAGACATCCTTGCTGTTGCTGTTAGTCTTGATGATTTTATGTGCAGCAGAAACTTAGCTATAACAAAGGATGATACAGAATTGGAGATTTCCCGATTGATTTTTGATCTCTTTGTTTTATATGAGGCATGGTTCCAATCATTGCCTTTGGTGAGAAATTACTTTTAATTACATATATAAACGTTTTAAGAGGTTGATTAATACTTAAAAAACCCACACAAACAAAACCAACGGTGTAGTCAGTGAATATCAATCACTGCTTTAGACACTCCAGAAAAAAAGAATCTATGTATCAGAATTTTAAAACAAGTTACAATAAAAGTAATGCTTTCCTAGTAGCACAGTACTTGCATTTTAGGAACAAAATCGTGGTAATTACCCCATGAAACAGTTTCACCATTCATTAAAAAAAAAAGTTAAATGGTAAAACACTTAAGAAAAAGAATACTCTTAATAACTCTAAAAATTCACCATTGATACAGTGAGTGTTGAAGTGAAAGAGAGAACATTTATGTCAGATATTAGGAAGCAATTCCTTACTGTGAGAGGGGTGAGGCACTGGAACAGGTTGTGCAGAGAAGCTGTGGCTGTCCCATCACTGGAAGCATTCAAGGCCCATTTGAATGGGGGTCTCAGCAACCCAATCTAATGGAAGGTGTCCCTGCCTGTGGCAGGGGCGTTGGAACTACTGGTCTTTAAGGTCCCTTCCAACCCAAACCTTTCTATGATTCTTCAATTTCAAACACACACAAGTAATACCATCATACTATAACCTATAACATTTATATTGTAGTACGGGTCTGGAGCCAGTTTTCAGGAAATCCCTGCTTCGGAGGAAGGGAAAATAAATTAATGAAATAGGATTTCAACAGGCAACAGAGAATCAGGACTACAAAATGTGAACGTCCCCTTCTAAATATCCATTTAAGGAACAAGTGTCAGACAGCTCTGCAGTTGTAAATACAATCTCAGCCATTAGAGAAAAAAAGAGGTAGTATACACAGAACACAAATGTATCATACTTGGCCCCTCTTCCAACTCTGTTTCACATATTTCTATGACAGCTATTCAAACACTAAAAGTATCAAAGACGTGATGTAGAATAAAATAGGTAAGTTCTGGCAGTAACACATTTCTATCTATTCAGGATTTAATAGGTGCTCAAATTTACTCAGTTGCTACTGAATTCTACTAATAACTGTGGGAGGCACAAGGACGTATATTAACAGATGCACATTCTTGTTCAGAGTTGTAAGAATAGAAGTGTAGAGGGAAACCATCCAAGTGTAAAAGTATTACTGGACAGGGAAGGAAAACTTAAGGGGGAAAACTACAGGATTAAAAGTAAAAACAGAATAACACAGGCATGTCATCTGCAAGGTTCTGTTAAGCATTTGCTTATATAGCTAACATTATAATACGAAACCAAAAAGCCAAGCCACAAGTAGTCAGTGGCAATCAGACTTCAAACTTCAGCATGCCAGTAGACACTGCAAAGTGATGGTACTGAGT
Source organism: Callaeas wilsoni (assembly GCA_013398955.1). NCBI lineage: Eukaryota > Metazoa > Chordata > Aves > Passeriformes > Callaeidae > Callaeas > Callaeas wilsoni. The sequence goes on from VWPU01008825.1 coordinate 239,039, forward strand.
GGGCAGTGTGTCTACAGGTGCAGGACCACCAAGGCCAGCATCTGGCTGCTTTCCAAACACAAGGCTAAAGTTCCAGGTGTTCAGAGGCACTGTTCTGGCTCCATCGAGAACACATTTACACTGTAAGTCTTTCAAACACAGAACTGGGGCTTTTTGAAGCCAGAGAATTTGTGCTCTGACACCCATAACGTTAGTGGCAATGTTTGAAAGTAATAGTTCCTATGAGTGTTTATAGTATCTTCATAAGTACTATGGAAGCCTGTGAACTCCAGACTCTAAATGGCTCGAAAGCCAATTTTCTTCCATTTTAATCTAGAGCTAACACAGGCAACATTCTATGTGAAAAAGTTACTTTTAATTTAAATATTTTTTTTAATCAAGTGTTACATAACAGAACTTTTCAACTAATACCATACTTTTCTGCAACTGTTACAGACTCATCTTTAGCTACTTGCAGTAGCTGCTTAATTTCAGTATTTTTTATCATAAGACATAATTATCTTCCTATTGAAAAAAACATACATTGCACACCCCCTGCATGGTTAGGCTTCTGTTTGAATACATGATCACAGCAAAAACAGAACAGTCTGAGCATCTCAGTAAGAAATTTGCTTTTGTCTCCGAAAAAGACAGCAGAGAAGCACAACACTGCCATCTCCGCCTTAAATGCTGAAGTACAAGTATCACACACACAATCTAGTGAAAAGATTATAAAATATAGAGAACAAGAACACACATAAAGAATTCTAAAACTTTTCTGAGCAAACTAAGAGAACTACTGCTCAGCAGAAAAATTAATTTTAATCAACCAATGTAGTATAGCAGAAAACCATCAAACTCAACAGTGCCAAGGCCTAAAGGATACAGAGTAAGCAAGCTGTCAGTCTGTCCAGCCTCAGCCCATGCCACCAAGTGACTGGCACCAGAGAAAAGACATATCTGAAAGTGTCTTATGCCTTATTTTATCTGTCAGTGTTCTAGATGTGGGGGCTCCTCTAGTGATGGACTTACATGCTGGGAAGTAGATGACAACTGACTCAACTGCCATAGATGCAGTTTGCTGGGGTTCTTCACCTCACATATATTAAAGTGGGTTATACTCTGAGCAAAGAACAATATGAAGCCTGAAATACATTCCTCAGACTCTAAATCAGTTTAGTATATGTTCAGTGGTAAAAAGGTAGTACAGAGAAGAGTTTATTAAGGTTTCATACAAAAAAAGGCCAAAAAAACCCCAAACAAACAAGCAAAAAAAAAACCCAACCAAAAAAAAAAAAAAAAACACCAAAAAACCCAAAACCCCCCAAAAACATTGAAAACAAACAAAAAAAAAGAGTGGAGCCTTCCTTCCTTCTTAATCCTCACACAAAGCTAAGCAAAGTCCTTTTTCCTGCTGTGGATTATTCGAATATGCATCTTCCTTTAATGGTATTTGTTAAAGCTTCAGGTTACCTGAGAAGCAGGTCCTACAAGGGAAAATACGGACGGTGACAAACAGCTTCATTAGCTACCACAATAGAGCAAGCAAATGAAATTGCTGATGTGCGTTAAGCTTTGGGTGAAGTTCAGAAGCGGAAGTGTTCCTGGCACCCACTGCAGCCTGATAACACAGGTAAGCAATCCAACGAGCCTGCTGCTACCAGAACCATTACCTGCTCTTCCGCCACTGACTGGAATCCCTGCCAGCTCCCGCAGCTCAGGCAAATAAACTGACAGAAAACTATCCTATCAATAGCAATTAAGTTTCTGACACTTAAGCTCCTTGGATCAGTTCCCTAAAAGGTCAGCATCATTTCAAAGGGTTTGCTAACACAGTAAGAGCGGGCATAAATAAATAGCACCACCTCTCTTCCTCATAGATCAATGAGGAACATTGCAACAGAAGACTATAAAGTCAACTTAAGTGCGCCCGGAATTTGGGCACCAGATACTGACGCAAAAGCTGCTGAGATGACAGCTCTAAGTAAGGTGAGAAAAGCGTTCTTGCAGGTAGCATTTGGCTAAGGAAAGAAACAGGGCTCATGAACTTTACCCCCACCGATAACACAAATTAATTGTAAAAGCAAACAATAAATTGAAAATGTACAAAATATCAGACTGACAAGCACCCTATTTGATGTTTTAGTTTTGCAAAGTGCTGGTATACAATCAGATAGCACACAAGACTAATCCAGCCAAGGAATGGTTTGGACAGGAAATTTCCAGAAAATAAGGAAGTTCAACATACAAGAAGTTCATGCTTAGTAAATAGGGAACTTTCTTCAAGAGACAGTGTAAAAAGCTCGGGAGTTTACTGTTTTAGGCATTAGAATGAGCAGAAGGAACTGAGGGAATATATTTACTGGCTACAAAAGGCATGGAAAAAGCTCAGGGCCTTCAACTATTTACCTAGTTTGTAGGTGTGAAAAAAAGGAATATTTTAACTACATAAACAAGGAGATACTTTGGAGGAGATCACTGATGACAAATATTTTCCCCATCATCAGGTTTGAGACCATCAAGGTTCTGGCAAGAACACAGAGGAAAACAAAGCACACAATTGTATGGTCAGCGCATCCTGCCACTTAGATCCTGCTTGGCACAGATCATGTTTCAGAAAAATATCTCAATCACCTGACGTTCTACGTACAAAGTATGGCCATCAAGTTCTAGAAAAAGACAGATTTGCTGAACAGAAGCAAAGCAAAATAAACTTAACTTGAATGGAAACAAACTTGGAAGGATGTCAGGACTGTCAGACCACTGACAACCTACATCCTTCAAAAAAGAGAGAAAAACCCCAAACATGTTCTGGATACTAAACAACGGAAGGAAAATTGTGTTCCAGCCCGAGAAGACAGACTTCAGCCTCCAACTGGAAGCCAACTGAAAATGACCAATATATAAAGGATGCAAATCTCAGTAGAAAATATGAGAAATTGATCAAGTCACAGCTATTACTGAAAGAATAACTTCTAAGGCAACCACTGACAATTCCCTTACATCACAGTTTAAAAGTCTGAACTAGAAAGTGAAGATAAAACAGCAACACTGTTAAGAATAAATAGGCTCAGACAGAAGATTGCTTAGGTTTTAACTCACTTCATACAATAAAATCAGGAGAGGTGGAGTCTATGAACTTAATGTCAGTGGAGACTACCATTTGCACACCAATTAGAAACAAGAATCTATTTAAAGATATGCACGCCAGATCCTTTCGTAGAAGGCTAGTGAAGCCTGGTCCAAAATACAACGGTGTCAATGTGACTTTACATACATAACTTGGTGTAAGAGATGTGAAATACTAAGAAGAATTTTGTTTAAGTTTGAGAATAGAAGTTCTAGAACAGAACAGGAAACATACATTGAGAACACAGCAGTTAGAAAGGAACTGATGGGAAAATGCCAGTGGTACATCAGAACAGCTCTCCTCCTTTCCTGCAGAAGTTTAAATTTGTTGGATGGAAAACTTTTGTGTACAAGACTTGGGAGTTATGAGTTTTCCGGGAGATTTATGGAGGTCTTCTGTGCACCATACAGCAGTTATTAGCAAACATATTACATCTGATCCAGGAATACTTGACAACAGGTTGCACATTTTAGAAGTAAAAATTCAGTTTGCTAGATTTTTCAGCTACGATCTCTACAGCCTGTTACAGAAACACTTTTTCCCCCCACAGATATAAACAGAGAATGTAAACTATAACAGAAATATAATTAATTAGCTACCACAAAAGCCATTTCCTCCAGAGATATTTCTTTTAAATGACAGCAAGTTTTCCAACAGTCTATCCCCACCAACAACAAAAAGTCAAACAAACTAACAAAATACCACAAAAACACCAAATGCAAAAAGCTCTTGGAAGAGAGAATTTGCTTGCTTCCTTGGTTTCCTGGGCTAAGCCAAGGAAGATCCAAATTCTTTCCCTGGACTCAGACCACCTGTGTCTGTTCTGAATTGTTCAGTGAGCAAGACACATCCAGGTTTTGCTTATACAGAATGCAAGCAGTCCAAATCTTGCCCATAGTCAAAACTATTTATACTACAAACTAGAATACTGAAATATTTACAAAACAATTAGCAAACATACAAAGTATGTTCAAATTTTACAAAGAGTTCAATCATCATACAAAATGTAATGCAGTGATTTATTCCTCTCTCTGAATTTAATCTCTTAACCAGAATAGAGTTTGTAGTCAAAACAAAGACAAAGCAAGCTATCCCTAATTCCAGTTGCAGTAGATAAGGTTTCGGCCCTATTGTTGAAAAGGAATTTTGAACATTCTCTCTCTCTAAGTTTTTTAATTCTTCACAAATTTCACAATTAAGGTTCTAGGTGCAATTATAGATTAATTAAAATGTAGGAAACAAATATTTAGATGTAAACAAGATTTAGGCTGAACAGGAAAAGCCCAGTTTAGGACTGAGCTGGTAATGATTGTGATACCATCTCTACTTGACTGCAGTGGTTTTCCCTCAAGGATGTTATCCTTATTCAGCACACAGAATGCAAACAACTGAGTCTGAGTAACAGAGCAGCATTTAGTCTTTAGGGTCCTTGCTACTTCTACAAAGGACTACAGGAACGGAGAAAATAAAAAATAATAATAAAAAAAGCACATTAAGGAAGTTAAAACCATCTCATCCTCCTTGCTCCCAGGATTTTTTCCCTGTTTCTCCACAAGTTGCATAAAACTTTCATAGCATCCCAATAAAACTGTCTATTCTTCTTGCAGGTGTCTGTCTTGAAGCACTAGAGAGGACTAATCACTCCTGCAAATCTCAGCACACCAACCAAAGCCTTCAGGGAAAATACTCAAGTAGCATAAGGAGATTCATGCATAATCAAGGAAAAAAAATTAGTCAAATGTTGTATATGTAAGTGATAGTATATTACATGAGAAGATCATGAGTATTTAAACAGAAAGCCATTATTTTTTCCATGCACTGAAAGCCATTATTTTTTTCATTCACCAAAAAAATATACATTAAAAAAGGGAAAAGCCATTATGTGACAAAAGGTAAAAGTTGTTGTCCAAGTTACTTCAGCCCAGTGCCAAGTGTTCATTCTAGGTCTGCAAGACTAAGCAAGTGACAAGTCCAATTAACAGTGTTATGCATCAGCTGACCAATATTCTTTCAATACCTATTTCTGAACTTAGAAAATCTGTGTGCAGGAAAATCTAACCACAACACTGTAAAACTGCTTTATCTGCAAATTTTTTAGAATTTCATTCTATACTGCTCCTTATCTTCAGACCAACAACTGACAAGTGACATTTTCAGAAGATATTTAAGGGCTGTCTCTTCCAATTTTATGATCATTCTTTGCTTCTTGGGAGTCTTAAGAAGATAGTTTTCTATTTATCTTCCAGAGCTATAATTTATAACCCAAATCTTAATTCAGTAAGAAAAGCAAAATAATTTCTGCTTACAGTAAATGGCATCACATAGGTACTACACATTCATTCGCTAGGTTTTGATTAGATCCACACTGTGCAAAACAGTTACTGCCCATGACTAATGTACATTCACCTAATAGCAAAAAGACAGAATGAAAGCTCATTTTTCAGGAACAGGATGGGATCTCCTTTCATTGCCTTTGTGGAACATGATTTTTACACCACTGTTGACCCAACATCCACTCCCACATGGAAGAGGCTCCTAATACTGCAATTTCAGTTTTTCCTAGAAGAGGGCTACTCCAGTTCTAACCCAGCAGACCTCAATGAAATTACAGAAAAATGCTGCATGTGCTGCCTAAACTTAACAAGGTCTACTCTGCATAAAATACTTTTCAGCTCTGCTGCCCACATCAGCTTTCCTAATCACAAATATAATGAAAATAATGAAAAATGCTGTCCCAGAGAAACGTTCTCAAGATCTGGCCAGAGGTTATTTTGCAGGCCGAGTGCTAAGCATCTCAGTAGTGTTTTAGTGCAACACTTGCATCAGCCCACAAAGAAAAGTATTCTGCCAGGGACAAGAATGCATCTCTTAGTACATTTTTTCAGTTAGAGTTAAAAATGGTGGAAGTTCAGCAACTCAGCAACTTGCTTATTTAACTAAACACAATAAAAGTCAGTATATATAAACTTCAAAAGACTGAAGATACCCATTGTTTTCATCTATAAATCAATACCTTCTCAATACCCATAATTATGATGATGAAATACTGAGACTTTTCAAAATGTTGTTTACTATCACTATCACCCTTACAGTCATCCACACTATTAGGGGCAGAGGTGCATCTGGAGAGAAGCTATTACTTTTTCAAAACCAGAAAGCAGTAAAAACACTTGCAACTGTTATGCCCTATTATGCAGTCTTCGACTGATGCTACATTTTAAGGTCTACCATAATCTTTACCAAGTTTTGGGGCAGCTATAAATGGCCAGGTAAATTTGGTTTTGAAATCAATGAACTTTTAAAGAAATCTGTTTCCCATTTAGCTCTGCAACAAGACACAACATTTTCATTTGTAAACATACTGTTTTATAATCAAACATTTTCTGCTTTTGACAGTTGCCTGAAATAAAATCTACTGAACTCTAATAACTTACTTTAAAAATAAAGCAGTACCTTTTCAACATAAATCTTTCAATACTTTCTGCACTGCTCCACAATCTAACATATAAGGAAAGATTTTAAGGAAAATTTAATCGAGTGTCCAAATATAACTTTACTTTAAACATTAGGTCATCTAAACATCTGTCTCCAATATATCCCTAGGGATTTAAATCAAAAGTCAGCTAAACATGTACAATCATTTTGAAAATAAATAACAGAACAAATTTAGTCTTGATTATGATTATCATGCTTTTTAAATGGAAACATTTATTCTAATAAGAAAAGTCTGAACTAATTTAAACTTATGGACATTAACTTAGATGAGTTTCATACTCTAAATAAGACATTTCTTTCCATTTAGTCTAGTCTCTAATAACATTCATTGGTTTATGTCTGCAGAAAGCCTATATGCTTTCTTCCTTCCTTTTAGAAATGCCTAATCAATAACCTTTATTGCTCATCATATTAAAAAGTGAAATTTTGCAGAAAGGAGAAAAGTTTGCTAAAAATCAACAGAAAAGATTGATTTGTTTCCTTTTTGTCATCTGAGATGGCCATCATCATATTTCACAATAAAGAAGAATATGCCAGTCAAAGCATGTAGCATATTGATAGTTATCTTCTTCACAGCTTAGAAAAAACACAATAAACACTGTTTTAAGTAAGGACTGTCTCATTACCCAGTCAGCATTACAGTTTTGCCTTATAAAATTTATACTAAGACGTATAATAAATAAGCAGCAGACATGTTCCCCCTGCTTAATGCAACAGCCCCAATCCCCTTCAGAACCCTAATCCCATTTAGGAGAGGAGAATGACGCTCTTGTCCACAAACACAGTACTTTCTTAGAAGTTCCATTGCTTTGGCTCTGTAATAACCAGAGACTTGGAGATGAATGCAGAGCAGAACTATGAAGACTCTCAAAGCTCTCATATTCTTCCAGGAGTCTTTTACTCTCAGAATATTTCTGATTCCTCTACATAACTCCTCTTTTTGATGATGAACTGATCCTAGGATGAATTAGTACAGCAACCCAGAGACAACAGAGGCTACCAAAAATATGATGACAGAAGCACCTAAAATGGGCACTGAACACAGTGTTTTGAATGTGCTTTATGAACAAAGCAAGCACTCTTGCTTTTCACACTATTATGCAATTCTGACAAAATTGAGGTGTATACACAAGATTGTGCTGCCACTGGTCAGCATCAATAGTAAAGCAATGTCTTGGAAAATAAATTCTTCTAAAAACCTATAAGCACCCTGACACTTTGTTTTCTTCTTTTTGCTATGGAGTTATGTTAAGCACACGTGTTCACCACCACATGCGAAGGCAGCATTACAAAACTGCCTGTAGAGAACATACATTTAACCAACCTAAAACCACCCTGTGCATAGTCACAAATCTCAGGCATTCATAACCTCATGGGCTCAGATCCAAAAATTCATCTAAAGATCAGGAGCACCATCATTATTGTTTGGTTCTTAAAACATCTACAATTCATCATTTCAAGCTTTAATGCCAAAGCACTGAAGATAAGATTTGGTTTTAAACTGAAATTATAATCAAACTTTCAAATTCAGAAATTAATCACATAGCTCCACAAGCTGGAAGAGACATCAAATATCATAGAAGCCACAATAAAGAGTTAAATTCTGTTTCTGTGTCTCTGATTATGGCAGTTAGAACCATTTTTTTTTCACCATGCCCTTCATGTTTTACCAAGTTTAGTATGTTATCTGGAGCCAGCAGAGAAAACAAAGTTGAGTGATATTTACTACACATTCAAAATATATACTAATTTTGAAAATCAACCCTCTAACTAAATATTAAGAAGCAAGTGTTAGTAACAGAAAAATAAGTAAACCTTAACCCTGTTGCAAAGCCACTCAGAACTGGCTCTAAAAGAAAGATAAATAGTGCAGAGAATCTTCTAAAACTGAAAGGGCTACTAAGACTCTCCTTTGCTTTTGGGAGTGTTGTGTTTGGGAGCACCACCCACACATCTGCATACTTCAGTATAATAAAAACAGTAAAAAGCCCAGGAAACTAGGATAACACACTGAACTGGGAAATGATTCATTGACTAAAGACTAAAAGATGACCCATAAACTGTGTTTCCTGACAAAAATTGATGGATTGAAAATGATCCAGAGGGAAAACAAAAGCAGCTGTTAACAGTGTAGTTCAGTGATTGAAAAGCAGATCTAAAGGCCAATTACTCCTGTGTTTCCTTCTCCACTGTATGGGTGGGACTTCTCGACAACATTCAGACTCTCTCAGTTATTTTCTCGTCAGAAAACCACCACTGTAGACAACTGAAGCATTAATTACCTGTTTCAGATGTTGGTGCAATTACATCTAATTGTAATGATTCCCCAGGACAAGACATGCAGAAAAATGGCAGGTACTTATCCTTTCTACTTTCAACACACCCAAAACAGTTGACCTGTACTACAGATTTTCAGTAGAGAAAATACTATCTTAAGATGGCTGATATTTAACACTTTCTTTCACAAATAATAATTAGACATCAGACAGTGAGAGTTCCATATTATTAAAACCAGTATTTGTTTACTTTACCCAACAACAGGACCAGTGTCAGTTTCCACAGGCAGCAAATATAAATTCATCTCCTCCAAGGGGAAAAACTTTAATTGTATGTTTTCAAGTCCAGTTGAAGAAGAACAGACTTAAGGCCTTTATAATCAAGAATGAGATACTTGAAAATACTTAGAGGCATCCCTATTATCCATTCATTGCAACACTGATTTTCAAAACTTCCAGGTTCTAGGAGTCACATCACTATCTGAAAAGGGTTTTTCTTCCCCCCCCTTGTCTTTAGGCCTTTTAGCTCTTTTCATTCATACCAGCCCTAATCATAATACTTAAACGGGTCTGAAAATGTCAATATAATCATTTTTCAGAGAGAATTTCAATCTCGTAACAGATGAGTTCCTCCATTCTCAGGGGTATGATTTTGAGTCTCCCACCCTGCTATCTTGAAATGGAAAAGCAGCAAGCATAAAGAAAAAATGTCTACATGTATAAGGACATCCAAAGTAATGTCACAGAAACTAAGCTACAGTTAAGGGAATATTTGCGATATCATCACTTAACAGGCAAAATTGCCAGATTTTATGCACAGAAGTAACCAGAATCAGTTTTCATTTTCTCTTCTAGAACGCTACCACAGAAAACACATCTATTGCTATCAAAAGACATGCTTTGTTGCTATATGTTAGAATTTTATTACTGCATAATAAACTTTCATGTTACAACAATTTAACATGGCTTTGAATACGTACATCAGTCACTAAGTACAACTGATGAAACAATAAATAGTAATGAAATATTGTTCTTTATGCCAATATAATCTTGGCTCACAGAAGTTGTAACAGCTTCAGAACTGCCTCTGCAGACAAAGCATTTTTTGCCTATGAATTTTACAACAGGTATGTTCCAGTATTAATTATTTTGACTACCTACATGCTTTTACATGTATAACATACACTATTCTACAATATTATTTTATTATTTAACTTAAAAATCTGACAACAAAATTTTATACTTTATTTTGAAGATGTGTGTATCTTTAAGCTTTTATGCTTTGCTGTAAGTCTCATGCCTGGAAATACTTGAAGGACATTAACAGAAGCTTACAGCAGTGTGTATGTAACACAGCAGTCTTTACTTTGGTCACAAATTGGCATTGAGAGCTTGACGACATTTCTGCAATATTGCATAAAATCTATGCTAAAATTAAAATAATCAAGACTCAAATTCCTCACTGTGGAAATCAGTAGCTATTTGCATATTCATTATACCGGGACACGAATTTATCCCAAGTTTTTTTATTTATATATGGTATCTTAGCTTTAGGACTATCTATTGACTTTTACCAGTGATATATCACCATTTACAATTCTTGTGGTTAATTCAATGAAAGTCAAATTCGCTGCTATTGGTCGTGCACGACACATGAAATCAGCATTTATGATCATTATTTATTTGACATCTTTAAGCTTTTATTTCGCATATTATCATTCAAAATTACATATGCTAATCTTCTTATCTGCAACAGTTTCAGCATACGTTTTTATCGCTCTGCCACACGTAGGAAAGGCACATTTGGCACCCTATTGTAGTATTGCACTGCCATCTTGTGGGCAGTAGAACGAATGCGTGCAAATAACTTCATTACTCCCTTTTCTAGGTGTGACGTTGATCGTTTTGCAGGTTTGGGGGTTTGTGGACGGTGGGAGATAAGGGGTGAGGATTTTTGAGAAAAAACTTGTCACTCTAAAAACAATAGAAAATTAATAACCTTTCTTAAAACTCTCAGGCTTACTATATATACAAAATCTGAAGGATAAGTGCCTTATTACAACCATAGAGGATTCTGTGCACAAAGTGTTTTGCCCCATTGGCTAACCCACCAGCCTAAATAAAGCTCAGCCAACTTCTCATTTTTCCCAGTGTATCCTATTTGGATTATCTTTGTTCCTATCTGGAACAAAGACACACTTGGAATTATGAGGTTGCTGCAGGAGTCTCAAACTGAATGAGTATCAGAGCAAGTCTGAAATTTAATCCCCAGGTTCAACAAGCAGTTTGGTATGAGCTATATCTGAGTCCACAGACCAAAAAATTCTTCTTTTCAAGGTCCCAGTTTCTACAGAAAGTGCTAAGCATACTACAGGTGTCATAACATGTTAGAAATTATGAAAATTCTTAGTTTGTTTCTGTCATTGTGTGCCAGTTTGGAAATCACCCCAAGATACACTGTTACATAAGCATGTAAAATTTACTTAATATCTTAACCCCCACATAAAAGCTATTACATTAAAAAAAAAAATCCCCAAACATAGCTTGAAAAACATTTAGGAGCTCCGAATGGGCGTTCACGACTTGCTAGTACACTGCAATGACTCGATCAAACAAGATCAGTTCCCCTAAACACTCTCTGGACACAGAGAGTTGAGGTCAACAGCTCTGTGTCTAAGTGGAGGCCAGTGATGTGTGGCATTCCTCAGGGCTCTGTCTTGGGAGCAGTGCTCTTCAATGTCTTCATCAGTGACAGGGACAATGAGACCTCAGCGCACATGCAGATGACATGAAGCTTAGTGGTGCAGTTAACACAACAGGGGGACATGATCCCATCCAGGATCCTGGACCTGGACAAATTTGAAAAGGGCGTCTACAAGTACCTCATGAAGTTCAAGAAATCCAAGCTCAGGGTGCTGCACCTGGGTCAGGCAAGGAGAGACATGAGTAGATGCTGGGACAAGAAGTCATTGAGAGCAGCCTTGCAGAGAAGGACTCGGCGATTCTTGTGGATGAAAAGTTGGACATGAACCAGCCATGTGCACTCGCAATCCAGGAGGCCAACCTTATCCTGGGCTGCATCAGGAGCAGTGGGGGCAGGCCGAGGGAGCTGATTCTGCACCTCTGCTCATGTGAGACCTCACCTGCAGTGCTGCATCTAGATCTGGAGTCTTCAGCACAAGAAAGACATGGACCTGCAGAGCAGGTCCAGAGGAGGCCACAAAGATGAGTGGAATATCTCTCCTACAAAGATAGGTTGGGAGAGTTGGAATTGTTTGGCATGGAGAAGAGAAGGCTCCAGGGAGATCTTATGGTGGCCTGCCAGTACCATAAAGGGAGTTATAAAAAGGAGGGAGAGGAACTTTTTATTTGGACAGATAGTGAGAAGGCAAGGGGCAATGGCTTTAAACTGAAAGAAGGAAGTTTTAGATTAAATGTTATGAAGAAATTCTTTACTCAGAGGGCACTGAAGTGTTTGAACAGGATGCCCAGAGAGGTTGTGGATGCCCCATCCCTGGAAGTTCAAGGCCAGGCTGGATGGGGCACTGAGTAACCTGATCTAGTGAGTGGCATCCCTCTCCATGGCAGGAGGATTGGAACTAAGTGATCTGTAAGATCCCTTTCAATCCAAACCACTCTATGATTCCATGATTCTACATAGCAATTTTCATTTGCTCCTTTTAAACTAAAACTATATTGCAAGGGTATTGCTTCTTCAAATTACTTAACTGTCTGAAAATTTAGAGGAATTTTGCTAGCTGCCAGCTTTGCATATTCAGCCAAATTTATGAAAGCTCATGAGGATTTCATTAGTTTCCACTAAAATTCAACAAGGTTCTCTGTGGCAACTCAATAACATTTAATTAAGTTAGAAGTATACAAAGCAAACAGTCCAATCTGTCTTTCAGATTCAAGGGTGTATTTTTAGAATTATCAGCTGGTAGATAAGGGCAGGCTCAGAGACTGAAAAATGTTACAGAACTAAAGATTGAAACGCTATAGTAGGTGGGACAATACTCTGAAAAATTTCTACTGGGAATAGTTCGCAAGGTAACTTCAGCTGATTCATTCTATGGCATTCTGCATACCCTCAGCTGCTGGTCCCTGCACTGATCTGCAGGATGGAGCTATATTCCACCAGGTTGAAAAATATCACATTTCATGGTTTTGAATTGTCTAGGAGACCAAAGCCAACAATTCAACCATACTGGCTTCAAAATTAGCATCAGTTTCTCTGAGCTTTCCTGGTGGATCTTCCTTATTTCCAGCAACCCACTGAAGTCAAACTGTCCTGAATACTGTACTCCCTCTTTGAACTGTATAATGATGAAAGCAATAGGGGCTACATAGACCTTGCAAAGGTACTTCACATTTTCTTTTCAGCACATTTCATGAAACACCGTGTGCATGGATGGTTGTCTGAGCAGAAACAGATAGAAATCTTACCCAGTCTTAACTTCCCACCTGTTCTTAGATCTTCCCAATTTCTACAAGCCTACTGGAGGAGGTTCAGGATATCAATATCTCAGCTTACACACACTTAGCTTTATTTTGGTATTTTCTTACCCAAAGTTTTCCTCACCATATTACCAACCAAGCAACTCCCCTCCAAATCTCCAAGTCCAACACTAGGTTGGCATACTACTAATTTCTCAGACTAGCAGAGAAAATTGGCTTCATTGGCTGCTGCTAGTGCATTCCCTTTGAGTACTCTTACTTAGAGAATGTTTCCTTTAAATGATTACTATTTGACTGTTTCCCATCCTTAGCTTTTTAACGTAAAGACTTTGCTAACATCTGAAACACCAAATCAAGGGAGTGAAAGACACCGAGCATGTACTGTGGTCTCAGATAATATTTCAGCCTTAAGTTAATTCAGAGAAAGGGAGAAAGGAAGGTTTAAGCACTTAAAAATATTATGGTTTCAAGTCAAGGTATTTACAAGGTGTAGCTAAGAACTTAGCTAGTTGAAATTACTGCTGAGCATTAACTGATATTTTAGTAACATGTGAATGTCCATTGCGTGGCTTAAAAGCAAGAAAAAAGCACCCAAGAAAACACAGAATACACCTCCTAACATTAACTCCCAGAAAACTGTCATAAAAATAAAAACAAGAGGGGGGAGGGGAACAATTAGACTGTTTTCCTGTTGTTTCAAGTGCTTCCTGTACATCTATCACGCTCCCTCTCCCATTCATGGTCCCATTCAGGACCAAATAACCTAGGGTGTTTCACAGAGTATGCTGGCTAGTGTATCTTGTAATGATTTTTGTCTGCCTAATGCCTCTTGCAACAGGAAGACCAAACACTGGTTTTAATACTGTATTTGCATTTGGCAGTCTTAGATTGACAAGTGGCTTTCCTGCTCATAGATCTGGTTCAAAGAAGTTGCTGCTATCCAGGTTAATCAACTTTGTCTACTCCTGAAATAAAACACCTCTCAAGAGAAAAGGTTTGGACTTTCAAAGGAGCTTAAGAGAATTAGACTCCCAAATCCTATTAGGTTTCAATGCAGCTGGAAACCTAACTCTTAAAAAAAATTTAAAAATATATTAAAAAATTGAAGCTGAGAAGTACAGAGAGGCAGAAACCCTGCTGTTTCATGAAAATATGAAGAATAGGGGAAGAGAAAGATCAGCCTGAATTATGCCTATGAAGTAATTCTTTTATTTTAAAGCTCATTTTGTTCTGACTTACATATTCATTTTACAGTAATTAATTTTGCAGTTCATGTTCATTTATTAAATGGAATTAGGCAGAGACACTGAATTTTCAGCAGAAAAGTATTTAAAGATTGGTTAAATATTAGAGATCTGAAAAACAAGTCATCTTTGTATTTATCACTTACTACATATATTAAACAAATTTTTCAAAATTTTAACTTCAAAATTTAAAATGTTTATAGGTTATTTGTACATGTATGGAAGAAAGAGAGGTGATCATACAACTAAATATAAATTAAATTTTATTTCTTTTACCTGTGGTTTTAGCTAATTGTCTCCATCTGCAGTCTTTTGTTATTAAAAAAACAAGAACACACCCATATCAAGTAGAAGTATCCTAAAACCTTCAGGGTAACTATATCCAGCCATCTGCCTTCACTGTGCCAAGGGTATCTGTGCAATTGTTTATGACATTTGCACTTCATCATTGAAACTAACTCAACACTCTGTTACAAGGATGTCTTGACAAATTAATCTGGGTATCACATAACATACTTTGCACTACTCAGTTCCTCTCTACGAGGAAAGAAATATCCATTGACTTTGTATGCAACACTATTGCTTTCATTTCTGCCTTTTCCATACAGGCAGGCAAAACAAGGATTTTTTTGATCTTCGTATTTTAGAGAAACAATTCTTCTTGTGACCTGGACCCTGCACTGACTGAGCTTCTCAAATAACCTTTTGAAGAATTGTTATAAATCTAAGGAAATCAGAGGCTCCCAAGTTGTTCTTTTCAGTGATCCTTACAGTTTAGAGTTGATTTTCTGTTTAATTTTTTTGCTATAAATTCCACACATGCCTTAGCTTACTAATTAACCACTAGAGAAATGGAGTATGCCCGCAGTTCCCTGTACTAGAAGGGCCTGAACTCACTAATGAAGCGTCCCAATTACATTTCAATTGAAGTCCTTTTCCTCACTATTGTCATACACCCAGGCAAGTAAACAAAACCAAGTATTTTAAATCATGCTATTAACTTTCATTGAGGAATCTGAAAGATGGGAGCAAGCAATGCCAGCAGAAGTAACATAAGCCAAGACTGAGTAAGACTTTGTTCATATTTAAAATTTCATTCACTCTCAGGAAGCAGAGCTTTCCATTTCGCATGAAGTCAGATTACAAGCCACTTTAAAGCAGACATACCTCTTGCCACAGACAAAGTAGGCATGAGATCTGTCATGCTTGACTTTTACAGTTCAATTACAGCAGAGAGCTGTTCAAGTTTAACTTAGCAATGCCTCTGACAGCCAACGGTATGTTTATATATTTTCTCTTAAAACACTGAATACTTTCCCTTCTCCTTCTTCCAGCATGCCAGTATCTTCCATTTTATCAGTCCTGTAGACTAGGGGTCATGCTTGATTTCTTTCTTTCTTTCTTTTTTCCTGTCTTATTAAGTTCATGAAGAAGTCCTATCATCTTCCATGGAGCATCAAAAAATCCCTTTCTTCCTGTTCTGCCATCTTAGGCTTATCTCTATTAATTTTCCACTAAACCTGGCAGAATTACTTCTTATCAGATCCTTTTGCATCAGACATTCAGATACTAAATAACCTCTCATTTTACTTGTGCAGACAATATTTCTGACCCTTCAATTACACCTAATGGGCTGTGCCATTCATTCCCAACCACCTCAGTACTTTCCTACCATTGCTTTGACAGAGTCCAACTCACTGTATCTTTCTTAGAAACAGATTAAGAATAACTTATGTTTGTTTGGGGGTTTGGGGTTTTTTGGGGTGGTTTTCCTGGTTAGTTGGTTTTGTTTCCTTCTAAATACCAGGCTGTGGTACAGACAGCAAAGTCACTCTAGGATGTCTGTGGCATTCACTTGAGGCCAGGAAACAAAGCAAAACACCTACAAGAGTCCTATGTCCTTCTGCAGAGACAGCCAAAAGCAATAACGGTTGGTCAAAATAATATTGGGAAACTAAGGTCAGGAAACCAAATCCCTCACTGGGAAGAAATCCTAAGCACAATATCAACAACTCATGCCCTCAGTCCTTTTCTCCCTGCTTCCACCTTTTCCATGTTGGATCTACAGTTGCCTGAGAAATTTAACCTTTAGACTGAAGACCTCAAACCTCCAGCCTTCGCCTTCTACTTTCTCTATAAATTAGCAGGAAAACACACCACTGAGTTTTAAGCATCTGTCAAGCAAGTTTTCAAGTTTCGGCTATTTCCCTCCAAAGCACCTTAGAGCTCTCATTTGAACCACACATCTAACAATCCCCTGGCACATTTATTTCAAAACCAGTGAATAGAAATTTCTGCACAAATTTAAGGCTAGTGGTACAGCTATGGAACTTGCCTGCCTGACAGGAGATTAGGCAAAAGGTTGCAAGCATGTTTAACATTATGCCCCTGGACTAGATACAACAGGCCTCTTGCATTATACTTTTTTTAAAAAGTGTTGCATGCAGATCAGTTGTCTCCTCGAAAATTCTCTCACCCTAATACTGATGCCTACCAGATTACCAAATATTTTTCATGCTGTCTTCTCTCTACACCACCCTCAAACACACTATTTTTCCAATTCTAGTCTTCCTTTTAATTTATGTAAATGACATTTTTCTTTCTGGTGTGTTAGACAATCTGTTCTTCTACAAAGAGAGCCTGTAACAAAAACAGGCTCCTGCCAGAGCATGGTAACATAGTGCATTAGATCAGTCTGAATCACTAAGGCACAGGCCAACTTCTAAGGGCAGATACATCTGTCATCTTGCAAAACATCTGGTGGCAAAACACCTTAGTATCACTTCAGGTATGAAGGGCTTTCAACAGTCTAGGAGAGATTAAACCTTTCCATTCTCTCCTATAGGAAGACAGGAGTTGTACCAAGCAGAATCCAAAAACCCTTCAGAATTTCCAAGGCTGCAGAAAAGCCACATAAACAGTCAGACAATACACTGGAAAGCCTGGGACAGCAGTCATACAATACACTGGGACAGAAGACTTCTCCACTTCTGCTATGACATCTCTCTCTGTCAAAGGAGAAGGCTGAAAACAAAGGGCATACAGAGTCACTAGCATGAAAAGAAAGTGCTCAAGTGTGTGTTGGTGGCAAGAATGCATAGAAGTGGAAGGTTTGGAGGTACCAGGGGAATTAGAGGGAATAGAAGACCAGCTCACATGTAATGTCACGGCCACACAGGTCTCAATCACAGGAGAATTCTCCTTGCTCACATTACACTGAAGCATTACATGAGACATAGCAACACTGCCGTGCAGCTCTTTCATGGAAAACATAGTATGACAAACACCATTTAGACCTCAGAAGAGACACTAAAGAACACTTAAAAATACACTACATAGTGGAAATATTAACAGGATTTACATATATATAGACTGAAATAGCAGGATATTGTGTTAAAATCCCCTAAACTGCAGGCTGACTTAAATATTTCAGTTTCACTGCAATTTAGGTAAGAAACCTGAAGCAATTGACCAACAACGCTTTCATTGCTAAACAGATGTGTACAGTTTTGACACTTGCAGTTTGCAGTACAAATAGACTACAAATGAATTAGTAACGTCGACATTCCTAAAAGTATTTTAAAAACCCCACAGGAACGCATTTCCACTGTAGCCCTGCCTTGGTTTCTCCGTAACTGAGTGACGAAGAGTGCCACGGGGAAGGCGTTTGAGCAGGGTAACTGTGTTTTCTGTCCCGTATCCAAGCGCCGGAGGCGGATCCCCGCCGCGGACTCCCCCGAGCCCGGCTCCAGCCCTTCGGGCCGGCTGTGCCGCAGAGCCGCGCACGGGGCACCGGCGGCTGCTGCCGTTGAAGGGGCCCGCCCGCCGCTCTTATCGCCCGAGGGGCTGCCGGGCGTGTGTGGCACAGATACACCGCGGAGCCAGGGAGCGCCCCTTCGCCCCGCTGCCCCTCCAGCGGGCCGAGCACCGTTACAGAAGTTGCCCCCGGGACCCCCGGGCTTAGGGCGCCTCCGGGGCCCGCCCGCGCCGCCCGGCGGGGGAGGAGCCGCCGCTGAGCCGGTTCCTTCCCCGCCGCCCGGGCAGCGCCGAGAGGGGGAGGCGGCGCGGCCGCCTGCGCCTCGAGTTGGCGGAGCGCCGGCGGGGGACGGGCAGACCCTTCCCGCCCCGGAGGAACGCGCCCACTCACCCGCCGAGCCTCCGGCGACGACTTGGTGAGAGGCCTCCTGCAGAAAGCCCCGGGGCTGCCGAGCCATCCTTGCCCGCGCCGCGGCGGCGACGAGAGGCAGCTGGCGCCTGGAGAGCGGCTGCCGAGCCGGGGCCGAGTCCGAGTCCGCGCTGGGCGGGTGGGGACCAGCCGGGGTGGCCGCGGAGCCGCGGTTATCTGCGGGCGGGAGG